>CAUYQU010043188.1:0-99279 GCA_963574635.1 Cheracebus regulus | reverse complement strand
CATGTCCCCCCGCCACTCTCTTCTGTCACACTCTCATCACTTCTCCCCTCCCCTACTCTCCTCTCCCCTCCCCTCCCCTCTCCTCCTTTCTCTTCTGTCCTCAGCCCTCCCCTCCCCTGTCGTCCTCTCTTCTGTCCTCAGCCCTCCCCTCTCCTCTCCTCTTTCCTTTCTTCTTTTCTTTCCTTTCCTTTCTCTCCTTCCTTCTTTCCTTCTTGCCTTTCTCTCTCTCCTCCCCATGCATCCTTCCTCCCTTTCTTCTTTCCTTTTCTTTCCTTTCCTTTCTCTCCTTCCTGCTTTCCTTCTTTCCTTTCTCTCTCTCCTCCCCATGCACCCTTCCTCCCTCCTTTCTTCTTTCCTTTTCTTTCATTTGCTTTCTTTACAACATCTTGCTCTGTCCCCCAGGCTGCACTGCAGTGGTGCAGTCACAGCTCAGTGGAGCCTCGAACTCCTGGCTTCCAGTGCTTCTCCTGCCTCGGCCTGCTGAGTAGCTGGCATTGCAGGCACGCACCGCCACGCCTGGCTGACATTGTGAAAAGACTTCCGTAGAGATGCTCTGTTGGGCTCACTGTGCTGCTCAGGCTGGTTTTGAACTCCTGGCCTCCAGCAGTCGTCCCGCCTCTCCCTCTCAAAATGCTGGGTTTACAGACACGAACCACCAGGCCCAGCCTTCTCTTTTCTTACTCTCTCACCCAACATTTGATTAGCAGACCCCTTTGGCCATACCTAGAAAACGCATCTCAAATCTAGCCACTTGTTGCCCTGCTGTGCTGGTGGAAGGAAAACCCCATTCTTGGTCTTCGCTTACCATCTCCGCCTACCCTGCTCTATTTTTCTCTATAATCTCATCACCGCCCAATCCATTACACACTTCTTTGCTTGTTAGTTACCTGTCTTCAACCACTACATGAAAACTCCTTGAATCCAGGGGCAGCCTGTTTCTTCAATGCTTTACCTCTAGTGCCTAGCCCATTTGGTAAGTATTTGTCGAGTGAACGTCTTTTGGACACAAGTGAGCTTATTACATGTGCATTTCAGGAAGGCTTGGGACTGGGCATGGTTCATGCCTGTCATCCCCGCACTCTGGGAGGCTGAGGCATGAGGACTGCTTGAGGCCAGGTGTTTGAGACCAGCCTGGGCAACACAGCAAGACCTCATCTCTACAGAAAAATTTAAACACGCCCCAAGTGTGGTGGTGCATGCCTGTGGTCCCAGCTACTCAGGAGTCTGAGGCGGGAGGTTCACTTGAGCTCAGGAGCGTGGGGCTGCAGTGAGCATGCTTGCTCCACTGTACTCCAGCATGGGAAATGAGAGTGAGACCCTATCTCTAAATATAAAATATAAAATGAAATAAAATAGTACATTAATAAAAGTCTCAAGCTATCCAGGCAGATCCTTTAGAAAAGAGAACGTCCACCCTCTTGGGCTGCCCCTTGGGCCCTTCGGCTGTGCCCGGTGGATCCACAAGTCACGTGGGTGCTGACTTCCATCCACAGGGAAGTCCCACCTGCGCAGAGCCATGACGCATCACGAGGAGTCGGTGCGGGAGGCCAGCCTGTGCAAGAAGCTGCGGCGCATCGAGGTACTGCAGAAAGTGCTGTCTGCGGCACAGGAACGCTCGCGGCTCACGTATGCCCAGCACCGGGAGGACGATGACCTGCTCAACCTGATCGACGCCCCTGATGTTGTTGGTGAGTAACCTAGACTGTGTGCCCAGTATGGGGGTGCCTGTGCTGCAGACTGTGGGCGTCGGGCAAGCCCTTGCTGCGTGCTGGGCACTGGGAGGGCTGCACAGGGCAGGGACCGAGGTGCCACTTTTGCCCTGGAGTTCTCTCTCTCTTTTTTTTTAGATGGAGTTTCACTCTGTCGCCCAGGCTGGAGTGCCGTGGTGCAATCTCAGCTCACGGCAACCTCTGTTTCCCAGGTTCAAGTGATTCTCCTGCCTCAGCCTCCTGAGTAGCTGGGATTACAGGCGCCCACAACCACTCCCAGCTATTTTTTTTGTATTTTTAGTAGAGATGGGGTTTCACCATGTTGGCCAGGCTGGTCTTGAACTCCTGATCTCAAGTGATCTACCGGACTTGGCCTCCCAAAGTGCTGGGATTACCAGCGTGAGCCACCACACCTGGCCTAGATATTATTTTTATGCAATTTTCTCATTTATAATCAGCCTGTCTTGGGATCCTTTGTTAGAAACTGGCCAGACTTATGTTAAGGGTAGTCCGAGGCTGCTGTGAAGATGCTGGTGGGAATACGGAGCTGTCAGTGGTCATGATTTGGCAAAACTCCTTTTCACTAGGAAATCCTCATATCACACATTAATAATGAAAAGGTCAAGCACCGTGGCTCAAACCTGTCATCCCAGCACATTAGGAGGCTGAGGCAGGAGGATCACTTGAGCTCAGGAGTTTGAGACCAGCCTGGGCAACATAGTGAGACCCCCATCTCTACAAAACATTTTTTTTAAAAATTAGCCAGGTCTGGTGGCATGTACCTATAGTCCCAGCTACTCAGGAGGCTGACGCAGGAGGATCACTTGAGCCCTGGAGGTCAAGCTACAGGAGAGCTGTGATTGCACCACTGCACTCCAGCTTGGGCGAGAGAGCGATACCCTGTCTCAAAATAATTATGATGAAAACAGATAGCACAGTATCTCAGAACTGTGTCCTGTGAGGCTTGAAGCTTCTATAACAGCTCCTGAATACCTGAAACATAGATGACTTCTCAATAGGGGTTTGTTTTCTTTTTTTGAGAAGTTGTTTTGCTCGTTGCCTAGGCGCTGGAGTGCAATGGTGTGATCTCGGCTCACTGCAACCTCCACTCCTGGGTTCAAGCCTCAGCGTCCCAAGTAGCTGGGACTACAGGCACGCACCACCACGCCTGGCTAATGTTTGTATTTTTAGTAGAGACGGGGTCTCATCATGTTGGCCAGGTTGGTCTTGAATGTCCAACCTTAGGTGATCTGCCTGCCCTGGCCTCTCAAGGTGCTGGGATTACAAGTGTGAGCCACCACGCCTGGCCTCCTCATAGGGTTTTATGAATGCCAAAGAAGCCCACTAAGCCCCCGAAGTATCAGGAAGCCCTGTAAGTGGGGAATGTGTCTGGTTACCACTTCTTGGTCCCAGCTTAGGAATGAGTTATACCTCCTGTGGCTCACAGGAGGTACCCAAATGGAAGGTAGAGTTCACCCGGAGTCAGGGGTTAAGCTATGTTCCAACTTCTTATACTACTGTCTAAACCGAGGGAAAGGACATGTGACTAAGAGACAGTGCTGTACCGTCTCCTTCCCAGGGATCACTTTTTTTTTTTTTTGAGACAGGATCTTACTCTGTTGCCCAGCCTGGAGCATGCAGTGCATGACCTCAACTCACTGCAACCTCCGCCTCCTGGGTTCAAGAGATTCTCCTGCCTCAGTCTCCCGAATTGCTGGGATTACAGGCACCTGCCACCACACCTGGCTACTTTTTGTGTTTTTAGTAGAGACAGGGTTTCACCATGTTGGCCAGGCTTGTCTCGAACTTCTAGCCTCAAGTGATCCACCTGCCGCAGCCACCTAAAGTGCTGTGATTACAGGCGTGAGCCACAACACCGGCCTTTAAGGATCATTTTCAATGACAGAAACATTTATCCTCCCATTTCTAATCTTCTTTTCTAGCTAAAACTGAGCACGAGGTTGAAGTTATATTGCCCCAGTTCTCCAAGCTGGTAGTCACGGACTTCTTCCAGAGGCTGGTATGTTGCATGGACTCTACATAAATGACTTAAGGGGAGAGTGCTTCAATTTGGCGAGTATGGTGTCTTAGTCCACGTGGGCTGCTATAATAAAATACCTTAACCTGGGTGGCTTTGAAAAGCAGAAATATATTTCTCACAGTTCTGGAGACTGGGAAGTCCAAGACCAAGGTATGGGTAGATTCGGTACCTGGTGAAGGCTCATGTTCTGGTTTATAGGTGGGGCCTTCTACCTGTGTCTGTGTCCTCATGGCAGAAAAGGCGGATGAGTTCCCTTGGGCCTGTTTTAAAAGCATGGTGCGATCTCCTCTGCCTCCTGGGTTCAAGCGATTCTCCCGCCTCAGCCTCCGGAGTAGCTGAGATTACAGGCATGCGCCACTACGCCTGGGTAATTTTGTATTTTTAGTAGAGATGGGGTTTCTCCATGTTGGTCAGGCTGATCTTAAACTCCCAACCTCAGGTGATCCACCTGCCTCACCTTTCAAAGCACTGGGATTACAGGTGTGAGCTACCATGCCTGGCCACATCTATCCCATTCTTGAGGTTTCTGCCCCAAGACTGAATTACCTCTTAAGAGGCCCCACTTCCTAATAATTACATTGATGATGAGGTTTCAATATACAGATTTTGAGAGGGTACAGACATTCAGACCATCGCACATTTTATTTTATTCGTTTATATTTATTTTTTTATTTTTTGAGACAGAGCCTTGCTCTGTTGCCCAAGCTGGAGTGCAGTGGCATGATCTCGGCTCACTGCAGCCTCTGCCTTGCAGATTCAAGTGATTCTCCAGTTTTAGCATCCCAAGTAGCTGGGATTACAGGCACATGCCACTATGATCAGCTAATTTTGTATTTTTAGTAGAGATGGGGTTTCTCCATGTTGGCCAGGCTGGTCTTGAACTCCTGACCTCAGGTGATTCACCCACCTCAGCCTCCCAAAGTCCTGGGATTACAGGCCAGAGCCACTGTGCCTGGCACCATAGCATATTTTAGAAGTAAATTTTAGGTAGTGTTGATTTAAAAAAAAAAATTTATATTTTTAAATTTTTTTAGAGACATGGTGTCACTGTGTCACCCAGGCTGGAGTACAGTGGCATGATCATGGCTCACTGCAGCCTCAACTTTCTAGGCTTAAGAAGTCCTTCTGCCTCGGCAGCCTGAGTAGATGGAACTGTAGGCATGCGCCACCATGCCTGGCTAATTCTTTTATTTTTCAGTAGACAGTGGGTCTCGCTATGTTGCCCAGGATGGTCTCAAAACCCTAGCCTCATCTTTCTGCCTTGGCCACCCAACGTGCTTAGGATTCCAGGCATGACATGCCTATCTTTAAATTTTTTATATTAGAGATTTTATTTAAGATAATTCTGGCCGGGTGCGGTGGCTCATGCCTGTAATCCCAGCACTTTGGGAGGCTGAGGCGGGCAGATCACCTGAGATCAGGAGTTTGAGACCAGCCTGGCCAACATGGTGAAACCAACCCCATCTCTGCTAAAAATACAAAAATTAGCCGGGTATGGTGGTTCGAGCCTGTAATTCCAGCTGGTCTGGAAGCTGAGGCAGGAGAATTGCTTGAACCTGGAAGGCAGACACTGCAGTGAGCTGAGATCATGCCACTGCACTCCAGCCTGGGCGACAGAGTGAGACAATGTCTCAAAATAAAAAGATAATTTTATTTAAAATATATTGGTTATGTCTGAGAAGATGGCATTCCCTGTTGTCACATGACTGCTGTAGCATGTATTACGCAGATGTGTCATTTGTCCCTGACCAAGGCCAAGTGAGATCTTCAGGGACAGCAGGCAAAATTCCCGTTAGCTTTCAAGTGTCTGATCTGGCCTTCAAATCCTACACCTAACGATGCTGTCTTCCAAAGGGCCCCTTATCTGTGTTTTCGGCTAACAAGCGGTGGACGCCTCCTCGAACCATCTGCTTCACTGCAGAAGAAGGGGACTTGGGGTTCACCTTGAGAGGGAACGCCCCCGTTCAGGTTCACTTCCTGGACCCTTACTGCTCTGCCGCGGTAAGCATATGCTTTTCTGGGTCGGGATCAAATACAGATATCTGGGTGATTGAATTTAGGGTGGGTTCACCCATGTCAAAGGCCTGACTTTATGTGAAAGGCCTCATGGGTGCTATATTGCCAAAACGAAAAGGATTAATTTTTGCTGTCGTTTCTTTTTTTTGAGACGTTGGGAGGTGGAGGCTGCAGTGAGTCACTATTGTGCAGTGGTGCTATCTTGGGGCTCACTGTAGCCTCTGCCTCCTGGGTTCAAGTAATTCTCCTGTCTCAGCCTCCTGAGTAGCCAGGATTATAGGCATGTGCCACCATACTCAGCTAATTTTTTGTATTTTTAAATAGAGACAGAGTTTTGCCATGTTGACCAGACTGGTCTCGAACTTCTGGCCTCAAGTAATCCATCTGCCTTGGCCCCGGCCCCCCAGAGTGCTAGGATTATAGGTGTGAGCCACTGTACCTGGCCAATTTTTGCCTTTTTTTTTTTTTTTTTGCACCCAGGCAGGAGTGCAGTGGTATGACCTCGGCTCACTGCAGTGTCTGCCTCTCAGGTTCAAGCAATTCTTCTGCCTCTGCCTCCCAAGTAGCTGGGATTACAGGTGCCCACCACCACGTTGAGCTAATTTTTGTATTTTTAGTAGAGATGGGATTCATCATGTTGGCCAGGCTGGTCTCGAACTCCTAACCTCAAATAATCTGCCCCACAACCACCGCACCGCCCCCCACCCCATCTTGGCCACCCAAAGTGAATTTTTGCTTTCTTGATGCAAATTTACCTATTTTGAGAATGGGGACTGATCGAAGGATTTGAGGAACTAAACATTGACTTATTTTCAACAATACTTTTGCAGGTGGCAGGAGCCCGGGAAGGAGATTATATTGTCTCTATTCAACTTGTGGATTGTAAGTGGCTGACGGTGAGCGAGGTTATGAAGCTTCTGAAGAGCTTTGGTGAGGATGAGATTGAGATGAAAGTTGTGAGCCTCCAGGACTCCACATCATCCATGGTGAGCGCTGATACCTCCCCGGGCAGTCAGTAGTGGTATGGAGTGAAATCTGCATGAGTTCAGCCCCAGAGGTGTTTACCAGGCCCTCTGTCTCCTGCCTGTGTAACACAGTACAAACGACTGGACTCCCAAGCTTGTAATCACTGGAATGTGCTCACCTTGGGTCAAAGAGAAAATTGGCAAACTTTTTTTTTTCCCCGAAGACAGGGTCTTGCCCTATTGCCCAAGCTGGTTTGCTGTGGTGTGATCATGGCTCACTGCAGCCTCTATCTCCTGGGTTCAAGTGATCCTTCCACCTCAGCCTCACGAGTAGCTGAAATTACAGGCACCCACCACCACCCCTGGCTAATTCTTTATTTTTTGTAGAGACAGTTTCTTGCTATTGCCCAGGCTGGTCTTGAACTCCTGGGCTCAAACCATCCTCCCACCTCAGCCTCCCAAGGTGCTGGGATTACAGGCGTGAGCTATGGCACCCGGCTAGCAAACTTTTAAAAATATCCTGTAGATAAAATAATCAACTGATCTATTTTTTTGATCAAATTGTTTAATTACAAAAGTAATACTTATGGTAAAAAAAAAAAAATTCCAATAATACAGAAGAGCTTAAGACGATTTGTGAAAAAGTCCCTCTCTATGCCCCAGACATAGTGTTAGCCATGTTCTGGGAGATTTGGGAAGCGTTGGAGTCTCTTCAAGTTCACCTACACAAGTATCGCCTTTAATTTTCCCCAAGTAAGGCCGGGCATGGTGCTTATGCCTGTAATCCGAGTACTTTGGGAGGACGAGGTGGGGGGATTGCTTGAGCCCAGGAGTTTGAGACCACCCTGGCCAACAAGACAAAACCCCGTCTCTACTGAAAATATAAAAATTACCTGGGTGTGGTGCCGCACCTCTGTAATCCTAGCTACTTAGGAAGCTGAGGCAGGAGAATCTCTTGAACCTGGGAGGCGGAGGTGGCAGTGAGCCAAGATCACACCATTGCACTCCAGCCTGGGCAACAGAGTGAGACTCTGTCTCCAAAATAACCAAAAATTTTCCCCAAGTGTGAGTATTCATGCCGCACTTAATGACGTTCTCCTCTGCACTTTGCCACACTTAATGACGTACCCTCAACCTTCCCTCTGTAACAGCATTCATTTATTCATTCAACAAATATTGATTGAGGATCAGCCGAGTGCCAGACACTCTCTTAGGTATCAGAGCTCCAGCTTACATTACACAGATAAGGTCCCTGCCTCCACGAAGCTGGCACTAGGTCCGCAAATAAATGGTCGAGATTTTGATAAGTGCTGTAAAGGAGAAAAGACCTGTGACGGGGGTGGAATGACTGGGGAGGGGTGAGGCTCTATCTAGGCAGGGCTGGAACAGACATGAGAGTGACAAGGAGGTTCCAGCCAGTTGCAGAGGGACAAGAAAGGCCTGGGCAGGGGCATCCACAGGTACGGAGTCCCTGCAGCTGAATAAGCTTCTCCTGCCAGAGAGACAAAAAGAAGGCCTTTTGGCAAGAGCACCAGGACAAGGAGGGAGCCGTGGGAAGTGAGGTGGGAGGGAGGCCTTGGCAGCAGTGGTGGGAGCTTGGAAGCCACTGGGCCTTTTCAGAAGGGGACCAGCGTGGTGTGATGTTTGTTTTAGAAGGGCGTCTGCTGCTGGAGACTGGCCATGGCAGTTGTCCAGGCCGGTGACGTTAGTGGCTGAGGTGATGGGGGTGGCTGTAGAGATGGAGAGACATGAGCATCCCTGGTACATAGTTTGGTTGTGGAGCTGATGGGGGATTTGTGGATGATTTGTGTAAAGGAGACGGTGGACAGGGAGGTGAGGCCTCAGTTTTCGGCTTGGTCAGTCACATGAGTAGTGGGGTAGTGGTTACTTTTCTACCTTTAAATTTCTTTCTTTCTTTCTTTCTTTTTTTGAGACAGAGTCCCACTCTGTCTCCAGGCTGGAGTGCAATGGCATGATCTTGGCTCACTGCAACCTCCACCTCCCAGGTTCAAGTGATTCTCCTGCCTCAGCCTCCTGAGTAGCTGGGATTACAGGTGCTTACCACCACACCTGGCTAATTTTTAAATATTTTATTAGAGATGGGGTTTTACTGTGTTAGCCAGGTTGGTCTCGATCTCCTGACCTCCTACCTCGGCCTCCCAAAGTGCTGGGATTATAGGTGTGAGCCACCACACCCAGCCCTTTATTTATTTATTTATTATTTTTTTTCGAGAAAGGGTCTCACTCTGTCGCTTGGGCTGGAATGCAGTGGTACAATCATACCTCACTGTAGCCTTGACTTCCTGGGCTCAGGCAATCCTCTTGTTCAGCCTCTCAAGTACCTAGGACTATAAGTATGTACCACTATGCCTGGCTAATTTGTTCCTCTACTTATTGTAAATTTCTTTTTTGGTAGAGATGGGGCCTTGATATATTGCCAAGGTTGGCCTCACACTCCTGGCCTTAAGCAATCCTCCTGCCTCTGCCTCCCAAAGTGTTGGGATTACAGGCATGAGCCAGCTGCGCCTGGCCTGGTTATTTTTCATAACAATGGGTGACAGGGGTGTGACGGAGGTGGAGGAGAGAGAAAACAAGAGTCATGTTATGAATGTTTCAGATGCTATTAGCGGTCAGACATAAACATAGAGGATGAGATTGGATGTGAAGTCTTCGGTTCGAGGAAGAAATCAACTAGAAATAAATATTTGAGAATCATTGCACGGGGATGATGTTTGAAGCTGTGAGACAAAATGCAGTTCCCTGCACAGGGGCAAGGGCTGAGTCTACACATTTAGAGATCAGTTGGAAGAGAAGCAAGGGCAAAGGAAATGCAGGGGAGTTCAGAGAGGTCAGAGGAAAGGAGCTTCTCAAATTAAGAGGAGAAAGCTTTGCAGTGAGAGTGATGTGTTGCACTGAATGCAGCTGAGAGGTGAAGAAAGAAGGTGGCTTAGCCATGCCGATTGCATTTGGCAGCAGGATAAGACACTGGTGGAGAGATGGCAACAGAAGTCAGTTGAAAAAGGGCCAGAGAGCCACTGGATTCTGTGAGTCCGTGGATATGAAATGGTCAGCACAGGCAAATCCAGAGACAGAAAGGAGATTGGTGCCAGGGCTGGGCAATGGGAGTTGGGAGGGATTGCTGAAAGGTACAAGGTAGAGGTTTCTTTTTAGGGGGATGGAAATGTTCTGAAATTAGGTAGTAGTGATGGTCATCCAACTCTGTGAATACACTAAAAATCACTGATGTCCTGGCATGGTGGCTCATACCTATAATTCCAGCACTTTGGGAAGCTGAGGCAGGATGTTTGCTTGAGCCCAAGAGTTCAAGACCAGCCTGGGCAACATGGTGAGACCTTGTCTCTGCAAAAAATAAAATACATTAGCCAGGCATGCTGGCGCACCCCTGTAGTCCCAGCTACTCAGGAGGCTGAGGCAGGAGGATTGCTTGAGCCCAGGGAGGTTGAGGCTGCAGTGAGCTATGATTGTACCACTGCACTGCAGCCTGGGTGTCAGAGCAAAAGCCTGTCTCAAAAATAAAAATAATAAATAAAAGACACAGAAGTGTATTGAAATGGTAAATTTTATGCATGTATATGAATTATATTTCAATTTTTTTTTTTTTTGAGAGAGAGTCTCACTCTGTCGCCCAAGCTGGAGTGCAGTGGTGCGATCTCAGCTCACTGCAACTTCTGCCTCCTGGGTTTAAGCGATTCTCCTGCCTCAGCCTCCTTGGTAGCTGGGATTACAGGCACACGCCCCCATGCTCGACTAATGTTTGTATTTTTAGTAGAGATGGGGTTTCACCACATTGATCAGGCTGGTCTCGAACTCCTGATCTTGTGATCCACCTGCCTTGGCATCTCAAAGTGCTGGGATTACAGCCTTGAGCCGCTGCACCCAGCCTAAGAAGGGCTTTTCAAAGAAAGTGGCAGTATGCGTTGCAGGAGTGTGAGAGAGAGAGAGTGTGTGTGTGTGCGCGCACGCACGCATGTGCATGTGTGTAGAGGTCTGGGAGGCAGGGCTGCCTGAAGAATAGAGGGAATGGGATCCAGGCACGTAGAAGGGCTTGGTCTTTGGAGACAGATGCCATGAAGTGTACAGCAGGGATTTTAGGGGGGTGTGTGAGTGGCTTCAGGAGGAGAGAGAAGGTAAGAAAGAAGTATATAGGAGAAAAGGAAATTACTAGGGGCACACAGGAGTGCCAGGAAATAGATGCCTATTAGAGGTTTGGGGTCAGGTTAGAATTCCAAGGGAAGCCTTAGTGAATGTCCTCCAGCAATGCACAGCATTTCAGATATAGGCCCTGCGGGAGGCAGAGGGTGGAAATGAGCTAGTTGGCCTTGCTGGGGTTGGGTGGAAGAGAACTGAGGGTATTTATAAGGCAGTGGTTTTGATATACAATGGATTCTAAGCAGATGAGGATTGGGAAATGCTTGCAGGCCTCACATCTGTCTCCAGGATTATTAGTTTTATTATCGTTTTAAATGACATTATGTGTGCTCCGTAAAACATGATCGGATTAGTGGTCAGTTTTCTAGAAAAGGAAGAGCTATCTTCATCCTCAGGGGCTCAAAGTACCCCTACTTGATTGCTGCATAACTCTTATTTATCTATTTATTTTTTGCGATGGAATCTCACTGAATCGCAGGCTGTGAGATTTGAGTGGCACACTCTCACCTCACTACAACCTCCGCCTCCTGGATTCAAGCGATTCTTCTGCCTCAGCCTCCTGAGTAGCTGGAAATACAGGCGCCCACCACCATGCCCAGCTAATTTTTGTATTTTTGGTAGAGATGGGGGTTTTACCATGTTGGCCAGACTGGTCTCGAACTACTGGCCTCAAGTGATCCACCCACCTCACCTTCCCAAAGTGCTTGGATTACAGGCGTGAGCCACCATGCCCAGCCCCTCTTAGGGTATATATTAGGACCCATATCCTCAACCACTCCCGAGATAGATTGTATGCCTAATTTTAGTGCCAGAACATAGTAGCTGATTAATAAACATGGCAAACAAAACAATCTCAATGTTAGGCACACCTTAGAAGCCAGTGATAACCAGGTGGAAGCCTTCAGAAAACAAGTTTCCTTAGATTTCCAGTTTGAATGCTACATGATTCTTTGAAGGTTAATGGTAGAGGGTGTTTCATGGTACAAAGTTTCAGCTGAGGAAGATGAAAACGTTTTAGAGATGGATGGTGGCAGTGGTTGCATAATGATGTGAATGTAGTTAATGCCACAGGGGGAAAATGGCTAATAGTAGTGTCTTCACTGTGGATTATCTGTTTCTTTTTGGCTCCTTCAAGTCATGGGACACTGCGGATTCTTTAAAGAGGGTGAAGTGGACCTATACCTACTGGCGTGGATTGAAATCCAAGATCGGTTAGGGGAAGAAAGTCAGGTGTAGAATAATGTATATTCCTTTTAAGAAAATGCATGGTAGGCTGGGCATCGTGGCTCACACCTGTAATCCCAACACTTTGGGAGGCTGAGGCGGGTGGATCACCTGAGGTCAAGAGTTCGAGATCAGCCTGGCCACCATGGAGAAACACCGTCTTTACTAAAAATACAAAATTAGCTAGGTGTGGTGGCGCACACCTGTAATCCGAGCTACTTGGGAGGCTGAGGCAGGAGACTCGCTTGAACCTGGGAGGTGGATGTTGCAGTGAGCCTAGATCATGCCATTGTACTCCAGCCTGGGCAACAATAGTGAAATTCTGTCTCAGAAAAAAATAAAAAGAATAGTAATATACTTATGCACATATAGAAATACTTGTACATGCACATCATCTCTAGGAGTGTCACACAGTGGTTACCTCAGGGAGGGCCTGGAAGCCCAGGTGACAGGGACACCTATTGATCACTGCATTTTCTTTCTTTCTTTTTCCTTCCCCTCCGTTCCCCTCTTCCCGTCAGTTCGTTCATGTTTCTTTTGAAACAGAGGTCTCCCTCTGTCACCCCGGCTGGAGTGCTGTAGCACAATCACAACTCACTACAGCCTCAACCTCCTGGGCTCAAGCAATCCTCCCCTCTAAGCCTCCCAAGTAGCTGGGACTGTAGGCATGAGCCACCACACCCCACCCTGTATTTTCACATTCATGACCATTGTATTATTATTTTCTCAAATATAAGAACCTTAAAATGTGAGTTGTGGCTCCTAAGCTTAAATTATTACTATTTAGTAGAGTCCTTAAAAATTATACGTGTTGGACCTGGTGGCACACGCATGGAGCCCCAGCTACTCAGGAGGCCAAGGCAGGAAGATCACTTGAGCCCAGGAGTTCAAGATCAGCCTGGGCAACATAGCAAGACCCTGTCTCAAAAAAGAAAAAATAGTTTGTCCTTGTTTTAAGAACCTAATTCTATACAAGCATTGGTCACCCAAGTTTAAGAATTATATCTGTTTAATTTTATTTATTTTCTGGAGTCCCGCTCTGTCGCCCAGGCTGGAGTGCAGTGGTGCGATCTCGGCTTACTGCAACCTCCACCTCCCAGGTTCAAGTGATTCTCGTGCCTCAGCCTCCCAAGCAGCTGGGACTACGGATGTGCACCACCACCCCTGGTTAACTTTTGTATTTTAGTAGAGACAGAGTTTCGCCATGTTGGCCAGGCTGGTCTCTAACTCCTGATCTCAAGTGATCCACTCGCCTCGGCCTCCCAAAGTGCTGGGATTACAGGCGTGAGCCACTGCACCCGGCTGAACTTCGTAGATTTTATCAGCTATCTTGATGATGCCTGACATCCTTTTTCTGCCTTTTCTACACGCAGCATAATAAGAGTGCCACGTACTCCGTGGGAATGCAGAAAACATACTCCATGATCTGCTTAGCCATTGAGGATGACGACAAAACTGATAAAACCAAGAAAATCTCCAAGAAGCTTTCCTTCCTGAGCTGGGGCACCAACAAGAACAGACAGAAGTCAGCCAGCACCTTGTGTCTCCCGTCAGTCGGGGTTGCCCGGCCTCAGACCAAGAAGAAGCTGCCTTCCCCCTTCAGCCTTCTCAACTCAGACAGTTCTTTGTACTAACGTGAGGAAACAAACACATTCAGGCCCCGACGTTTCCAGTGCTGACTCGGCCTTAAATGTTTGTGCCATAATGGAAAATATCTCTCTGTTCTCAAATCCTGTTTTTCTCATAGTATAAACTCTCATTCGATGTGTTTTTATGAAGGAAAGTTACAAGAAACCTCTAGGAATTTGTGAAGAAAGAACTTTTTTGAGACATGTCACTATACTGCTGCAAGTTATTTATTATATATTGTAAATAGACTAGCGTCGAAGATATGAAATATGGCTATTTTTAATGGTGACAGTTATGACTTTTGTCACTATTAAATTGGGGTTACCTATATTAGTACAATTTTTAGTTGTTTCTAGGTTTGGCTAATCATCATCCTTAAACTAGAATTCAGATGACCCTGGAATTAAGGCAGGTCAAAGGACTATAACAATTTAATTGAATTTGTGTCACTAAAAACTGTTCCAAAGTGCTGCTTCCTAATAGGAATTCATTAACCTAAAACAAGATGTTCCTTTTTTTTTTTTTTTGAGACAGAGTCTCGCTCTGTCACCCAGGCGGGAGTGCAATGGTGCTATCTCAGCGCACTGTAACCTCCGCCGCCCAGGTTCAAGTGATTCTCCTGCCTCAGCCTCCTGAGTAGCTAGAACTACAGGCACATGCCACCACACCCGGCTAATTTTTTGTATTTTTAGTAGAGACAGGGTTTCACCATGTTGGCCAGGATGGTCTCGATCTCCTGACCTCGTGATCTGCCCGCCTCGGCCTCCCAAAGTGCTGGGATTACAGGCATGAGCCACCACGCCCGGCCTAAGATGTTACTATTATATTATAATATGAATCCTACTTCTAGAAAAAGTCTAGTGCCAAATTTGTCTTGACTTATTACATAAAAACAACCTAGGAGCAGCTTTTCTTCCAGTTTGAGGTCAGTTAAGAATTGCTAACACAGTGGCAGTGTTAGATAAAGATGCTATCTACAAGGTAGATAATATACTGTTTGATACTCAAAACATTTTTCATTTTTAAAGTAGAAGGTACATAATTAGATATTTAAAGTCTTGGGTAAAAAAGTAGTTTTACATTTTACAAGGTAAAGATGTAAATGACTCAAGTTTAAAGTTCTATTTGACTTTTTTTGTTTCTGTTTTTGAGATGGAGTCTTGCTCCGTTGCCCAGGCTGGAGTGCAGTGGCGTGATCTTGGCTCACTGCAACCTCCACCTCTTGGGATCAAGCGATTCTCCTGCCTTAGCTTCCTGAATCACTGGGACTGCAAGTGCCTGCCACCATGCCTGGCTAATTTTTATATTTTTAGTAGAGGCGGGGTTTCACCATGCTGGCCAGGCTAGTCTCAAACTCCTGACCTCAGATGATCCACCCACCTCAGCCTCCCAAAGTGCCGGGATTACAGGCATGAGCCACTATGCCCAGGCCTCTATTTTACTTTTTTTTTTTTTTTTTTTTTTGAAAATGAGTCTTGCTCTTGTTGCCCAGTCTGGAGGGCAATGGCAAGATCTTGGTTCACTGCAACTTCCGCCTCCCAGGTTCAAGTGATTCTCCTGCCTCAGCCTCCCAAGTAGCTGAGATTACAGGCATGCACCACCACTCCTGGCTAATTTTGTATTTTTTAGTAGAGATGGGGTTTCTCCATGTTGATCAGGCTGGTCTCGAACTCTTGACCTCGGGTGATCCACCTGCCTCAGCCTCCCAAAGTGTTGGGATTACAGGTGTGAGCCACCACCCCCAGCCTATTTTACTTTTTAAAATAACATTCCTGCCGATTTTTATCTTGCTATGAGTTGGATGACACCGTGAATCTAATAAGGTTCACTGTTGACACAGTACACGTTACATAGCTAAAATATGTAGTCTAATTTTAAGGATAACTATTTTCTGTTGTGCAATATCTTAAAGGAAGCAACCATCTTTGGGAAAGTGTATCTGCTGCTCTTAGGGCCATGTTTGTATAAATATTTAAATAAACATATTCATTTATCTGAGTGAATATTTCCTTTTACTTTTCACTTTCATTCCCTCCTCTTTCAAACGGTTTCTCCCCCTAATGCACAATTTCTTTTTTTTTTTTTGAGACGGAGTCTTACTTTGTCACCCTGGCTGGAGTGCAATGGCGTCGTCTCAGCTCACTGCAACCTCCACGTCCCAGGTTCAAGCGATTCTCCTGCCTCAGCCTCTCAAGTAGCTGGGACTGCAGGCACGTGCCACTACACTCGGCTAACTTTTGTATTTTTAAAGACAGGGTTTCACTGTGTTGGCCAGGCTGGTCTCGAACTCCTGACCTTGTGATCCACCAGCCTTGGCTTCCCAAAGTGCTGGGCTTACAGACATGAGCCACGCGCCTGGCCCACGATATTTTTTTTTGGAGAGTTTCACTCTTGTTGCCCAGGCTGGAGTACAATGACGCAACCTCGGTTCAACGCAACCTCCACCTCCCAGGTTCAAGTGATTTTCCTGCCTCAGCCTTCTGAGTAGCTGAGATTACAGGCACCTGCCACCATGCCCAGCTACTTTTGTACTTTTACACTTGATCTTAGCCAAAAGGCCAAGAAGCAATATTTTGTACTTTTAGTAGAGACTGGACTTCTACGTGCTGTTCAGTCTGGTCTTGAACTCCCAACCTCAGGTGATCTGCCTGCCTCGGCCTCCCAAAACGCTGGGATGACAGGCATGAGCCACTGAGTTCCGCCAATATTTTTAATGTTTTGATTTTTTTAAATTAGTAACATTACACAAAGCAGAACTTAAAGAGCTTTCAGGTTATCTTAGTATTTTCTAAAACAGATGGCATCTTTGTGTTTATTTTTTGGTTGTTGTCTTTTTTTCAACACAGGGTTCTGCTTTGTTGTGCGGGCTGGAGTACGATGCCACAATCATGGCTCACTGCAGCTTCAACCTCCTAGGCTCAAGCCATCCTCCCACCACAGCCTCCCAAGTAGCTGGGACTACAGGCACGTGCTGCCATGCCTGGCTAATTTTTAAATTTTTTGTAGAGATGGGGTCTTGCCATGTTGTCCAGGCCGGTCTCGAAATCCTGGACTCAAGCAATCCTCCCAGCTCAGCCTCCCAAAGTGCTGGACTACAGACATGAGCCACTGTGCCTGTGTCTTTTTTTTTGCGATGGCGTTTCGCTCTTGTTGCCCAAGCTGCAGTGAAATGGCGTGGTCTTGGCTCAATGCAACCTCTGACTCCAGAATAGCTGGGATTACAGAGGCGCACCACCATGCCTGACTAATTTTTTGTATTTTTAGTAGAAACGGGGTTTCACCATGTTGGCCAGGCTGGTCTCAAACTCCTGACCTCAGGTGATCCACCCACCTTGGCCTACCAAAGTGCTGGGATAACAGGTGTGAGCCACCATGCCCAGCTGCCTGTGTTTATTTTTTGAATAGGCAGTTTGTACCTTTTGATCCCCAGCCCGTTTCCCTCACTGGATGCAGCTACTGCCATCATTTTCTTGAGTCCTCCCACTGTTGGGCCTTGTATCTACAAACATCCTTTTCTGCCTCATGCACATTGAGTTTTCAACTTTTAAAGGGAGCTTCTGACTGCATACTTTCTGCGTGCAGAAGACATACGAAGTGATTATAAACAAACTGTGTATCTGCCAGTAAAAGGGCGGGAGGAGGAACAAAGCAAAGAAAGACGTGTAGCAGAATTATTTATTTACATTGGAAGCAGCCTCACAGTACAGGTATATGAAGGCCAGACCTGAAGAACTGCCGCTCTGACACCAGGAACAAGGGGGCTTAGGATACACAGTGCTTCTTTGTACATTTGTTTCCTTTCACATCCACCACCACAGCATTTTACTTTTTTTTTTTTTTTTTTTTAATTAAAATTTTTTTTTTAAAGATGGGGCTTCACCATTATGGCCAGGCTGGTCTTCAACTCCTGACCTCAGGTGATCCACCCACCTTGGCCTCCCAAAGTGCTAGGATTATAGGCGTGAGCCACCGCGCATGGCCCCACCAAAGCTTTTTAGAAGGCACTTTCCATGACAGATGCAGGTCAAGGTCACACATTAAAATCAGCCCTAACTGGCTTTTTGCTGAGTATGAGAGTCCCTGACTCTTGGGAAGATCCCACCAGCACCTTTAATCTTAGAATGAAGGCAGTGCTCTCTGTGGCCCACTAACTTCAAAAGCTGAACTCAAGACACCAAGGGAGGACGACCCACAGGCTCCATTCAGGTCACGTCATCTTTCACTAGTTGCTGTGACAGGAAATCCTTTTTCTTTTCTTTTTAAAAAATTTTAAAATTAAACTTAACCTCCAAGTATACCTGTTAGGAAATGCTTTTTGTTGTTTTTATTTTTTGAGACGGGGTCTCGCTCTGCCACCCAGGCTGGAGTGCAGTAGCACGATCTCCACTCACTGCAACATTCACCCCCAAGTACAAGTGATTCTCATGCCTCAGCCTCCCAAGTAGCTGGGATTACAGGTGCCTGCCACCATGCCTGGCTAATTTTTGTATTTTTAGTAGAGACAGCGTTTCTCCATATCAGCCAGGCTGGTCTTGAACTCCTGACCTCAGGTGATCTGCCTGCTTCAGACTCCCAAAGTGCTGAGATTACAGGCGTAAGCCACTGCACCCAGCCCTTTTTCTTGGTTGTTTGTTTTTGTTTTTGTTTTTTTGTTTTTGAGATGACGTTTTGTTCTTGTTGCCCAGGCTGGAATACAATGGTGCAATCCCGACTCACCGCAACCTCTGCCTCCTGGGTTCAGGCGATTCTCCTGCCTTGGCCTCCCGAGGATTACAGGCGTGTGCCGCCATGTCCGGCTAATTTTTGATTTTTAGTAGTGACGGGGTTTCTCCATGTTGGTCAGGCTGGTCTCGAACTCCTGACCTCAGGTGATCTACCCATCTTGGCCTCCCAAAGTGCTGGGATTACAGGCGTGAGCCACCGCACCAGGACCTTTTTCTTGTTTTTTTAAAGCTGAAAACAAGATCCTGATGTTTGTGGTCTGGGGAGACGACGCCATGTAGCTGAGGCCAGCCCTCACCTGGGCTGTGTGAAGAAGGCATGGATCTGCTGTGCCACGGCTTGTCCGACCACCTGCTCCAGTTCCCGAATGGAAGCATTACTCAGTTTCTGGATGCTTGGAAACTTCTGGAGCAGAAGGGGAGCTTTAACTTTTCCTACTCCTGGGATCTGCTGCACGGTTCGAAGGAGGGATGGTTCAGACAGCAGCAGGGCCCGTTTCTTCCCTAGAAGAGGGTTCTTACTGGGCTCTTTGATTTGCTCTTTAACCTGAATCGAAAATGAAAGGAACAGCACGTGAGCGCCCTCTGGAGAACTGGCCATTTTCTTAAAATTTGTTTTGTGGAAATTTAGTTTTTCCATTTTGTTCGTCTCAACTTACAGAAACAAATGTTTTCATATGCCATGAATATGACTTCTCAGACATCAGTGAAATTATTAAAAGGTGAACCACAGAAAGGAGTAAGACATTAATAGTTTACAACAACGTGAGTTTTCAGAACGTTTAGAAAAACACACTGAGGAATTCCAACACTTTCTGATGGTCCATTAAGAAACATTTCAGTTGTGCAGGATTAAATGATGGCTACACCTAAACCAGACCTACTTCATACAGGCCCTGCTGGAAGCCTGCCTCAAAGGAGAAACCTGGTCTGCAGTGACCGGTGGCTATACAAAGACAGACAATAGCATTGTATCAAGGAAAGTTAGGAACCGTGATGCAAAGGATATGGTAGAGAGGGATCTGTGAGCCATTTGTGGCTGCTTACATCTGCAATGTGCCTCTTCACTCCCGCTCCACATCAGAGGGGGAGATTTAAATACACACAAAACAAAAGAAAAACACAACACACACACAATTGATGTTTAGGTCTTACCCCCATGCTCGGATTAGCAGTGTGAGCCTCTAAACTGATTTTAAAAATAAGTGTTGGCCGGGTGTGGTGGCCCAGCACTTTGGGAGGCTGAGGTGGGTGGATCATGTGAGCTCAAGAGTTCAAGACAAGCCTGGCCAACATGGTGAAACCCCGTCTCTACTAAAAATACAAAAATACAAAAATTATCTGGGCGTGGTGGCAGGTACCTGTAATCCCAGCTACTTGGGAGGCTGAGGCGGGAGAATCACTTCAATCTGGCAGGCAAAGGTTGCAGTGAGCCGAGACTGCACCACTGCACTCCAGTGGGTGTGCACACTGGGCAACAGAGCAAGACCTTGTCTGAAAAAAATAAAAAATAAAAAACTTGCACAAGGTGCTAATGCTTAACAAAAACACATGGGGATGAGACAAAGCAGCTTCTAGTTGACCTTTTCTTTTTGAGATGGAGTTTCGCTCGTCACCCAGGCTGGAGTGCAATGGTGCAATCTCCGCTCACTGCAACCTCTGCCTCCTGGGTTCAAGTGATTCTCCTGTCTCAGCCTCCTGAGTAGCTGGGATTACAGGCACCTGCCACCATGCCCAGCTAATTTTTGTATTTTCCTTTTTTTTTTTTTGAGACGGAGTCTCGCCCTGTTGCCCAGGCTGGAGTGCAATGGCATGATCTCAGCTCACTGCAACCTCCGCCACCTGGGTTCAAATGATTCTCCTGTCTCAGCCGTCTGAGCAGCTGGGATTACAGGCATCTGCCAGCATGCCTGGCTAATTTTTGTATTATTAGTAGAGACAGGGTTTCACCATGCTGGCCACGCTGGTCTTGAACTCTTGACCTCAGGTGATCTGCCCCCCTCGGCCCCCTAAAGTGCTGGGATTACAGGCATGAGCCACTGCACCCAGCAATTTTTGTATTTTTAGTAGAGATGGGGTTTTGCCACGTTGGCCAGGCTGGTCTCGAACTTCTGGCCTCAAGTGATCTGCCCACCTTAGCCTCCCAAAGTGCTGGGAGACAAACATGAACCACCGTGCCCAGCCTCTAGTTGACATTTTCACCAGCAAAAGGGCAGGATAATGAGTGATGGAGCTATCACAGCCTGGGAGTCTAAAATCAGGTCTCCAACTTGTGCAGTTTGTGATATATTTCCCTAGAGTGTGGGTGGCAAAGAGGTTTTATAAACCAATGCAGAGAATGACATAGCATGGATACATGGTTGCAGCTAGAGGGAGGGCAGCTGAGTGTGCATGGGGACAGGGCTACCGTCAAGGTGTAGGAATCGCTACTCACCAACTGGATAATGAGGCAGGATGCTTCCATCTGGTTGGCCACTGGAAGCAGCACCATTCCAAGGTCCAGCACAGTAAACTTCTGTAAGGCTGGGAAGTATTGTTCACTCATCCGGGTTTTTTCAACAACTACAATTCCTTGAATATGACTGGACTTGAAAGGAAAAAAAGACAGTAAATCATTTTGCAGCCAAATTACTTTTTAGATTGAGTGCTATCACTTCCGGCCTGGCCTGGCCAATTACTTTAAATAAATGATACCAAGGGATGGAGGGAAGGGGGGTGGTGAAACAAATCAATGTTCAATTTCAGTTTCTTGAATCCAATACCAACATTTCTTTTTTTGTTTGTTTTTGTTTTTTGGTTGTTTTTGAGACGGACTCTCACTCTGTCACCCAGGCTGGAGTGCAGTGGCGGGATCTTGGCTCACTACAGCCTCTGCCTCCCAGGCTCAAGTGATTCTCCCGTCTCAGCCTCCTGAGTAGCTGGGATTACAGACGTGCACCACCATTCCCAGCTAATTTTTGAATTTTTAGTAGAGAAAGTGTTTCACCATGTTGGCCAGGCTGGTCTCAAACTTCTGACCTCAGGTGATCCACCTGCCTTAGCCTCCCAAAGTGCTGGGATTACAAGCGTTAGCCACAGCGCCGACCCGAGCCTAATACTTACATTTCTAACCCGAACAAGCCTCTTTCTGTAGCCATTTCCTGCCACCAAATCAGCTTCGGTGACATAAAGAACGCCACATCTGTTCGACAGATAAAAGTCTGGTGTTAAGCCATCCTCGAAAATGAGCTTAATTTTCCCTTAAAATACAGAGAAGAAAATGAGTTCCGTGAGCTTTGGATGAAAAGATGGCAATCAGCAAATTTTTTTTTTTAATGTGTCAGAGGAGGCAAGAGCTGGCAGAGGGCAGCCCACTGACCTTGCATTTCCTGCGCCAGCTGTGACCCGCGCCATTTCTCATTCGCCACAACATGCCCCAAAGGCACATGCACGGGGCCTGTGCCATCAGAGGGGTTCCTTTCCATGGGCAGTCTCTACCTAAGGAGGGAAAAGCCAGGCGGCACTTGAGCAGGCTCTCCCGCACACGGCCCTGCATTCCACTCCAAGCCGGGGCCTCTAGGGCAGGATCCTGTCTGCAGACTGAATTGTCAAAGAACTGTCAAATAAGATTCTCTTTTTAATTACTAATAAGAAAACACAAAGGTCTCAATGAAGGCCAGGGTGGCTGGAGAGGGGGTGTGTGATGGTGGAGGTGGTAATGGCATTGGGTTCTAATAAGGGCAGAGGCACGATCAGAATCCTGGGCTGAGCATGGTAGCTTACGTCTGTAATCCCAACACTGGGCGAGGCTGAGGCGGGAGGATCGCTTGAGTCCAGGAGTTCGAGACCAGCCTGGGTAATACAGCGAAATCCAGTTTGCCAATTATCTGCGGCGAAATAAAATTTCTAAGAACCAGGAGATTCTTGTCCTGGTGTCCGCTTCCTTCATTTTCATCACGTGCCTAGACACCCCAGCTGGATCTGCACCGTGGCTCCTTAGGCTAGTCCTGGGCCCGGACCGAAGCGGCAGGCATCCCACCGACCCAGTCTAGAGTGCACATTACCTGCTGCAGCGCCACTTCCGGGTTCAAGCCTTCGGTGCTCGCCCAGTCCTTCATCCAGCCCGCCCTCCGCCAACCGCAGTGCCGGATAGGCTGTGGTGTCAGAAATGAACGCCTATCCTGACCAATAAGAGAACGAATAGGGCGGACTTTCCGCTCTGTCGGGGATTTGAACGGGAACCCGCTGGTTACCAAGAACGACAGGTGTGGCAGTAACCTTGCCTCTGATTGGTCATGGGCCGAGCTGAGCCAATGGTCGACGTGGTTGCTGCAAAGTTCATTGCAAAGAGAAAGCGTGCTGGGTCGGGCCTGCGGCGGGCTTTTAGGGAGTGGTCCCTGGCGGTAGAGAGATCTGCTGATGAGTCCAGTCGCTGGTCCGGCCTCGTCGCGCCGCAAGGATGCTCCTGGGTTTTCGGAGAGGCCGCAGAAGCCAGTTCGTAAGTAGCTGTTCGCCCGCCGCCCTCGGGGCTCTGTGGGGCCGGGGGTTAGGGGTAAAGGGTTGGGGCGGGTTTGGGTTTGGCCTGAGATCCAGACAAGAGGAAATGGTTTTCAGTTTAAGAAGCCTTGATTTTTCGTGTTCTAAAGTTTTTTTTTTTTTTTTTAAGACAGGGTCTCGCTCTGTCGCCCAGGCTGGAGTGCAGTGGCGCGATCATAGCTCACTGCAGCCTCGAACTCCTGGGCTCAAGCGATCTTCCCACCTCAGCGTCCCTAGTAGCTGGGACTACAGGCGCGCGCCACCACGCCTAATTGTTCAATTTTTTATGGCGACGGAGATCTTGCTATGTTGTCCAACATAGCTCCTCAGCCTCCAAAAGTGTTGATATCACAGGTGTGAGCTACTACGTCCGCTCTTAACAATATTCTGCCCCAGAGTCGGCCACAATTGAACAGGAATCACTCTGTCTCCCCTGTAGCATTCGTCCCAGTGCCTGGAGTTAACTCCTGGCCGACGTACATCTGCTGCATGGCCGCATATAGTCATTCTTCATTCCTCTCTCCGCCACCCACCGTGTACACCCCATCAGCAAGTCCCATCCCATATCCCCACGAAATACATCTGCCAGCTGTTCCCATCTCCCCCCACATACCGGCCTCCAGCATCTACCCGGACCGCGGCGGCAGATTCCACTGGTTTCTCTGCTTTCACTCTCGCCTTTTAACTAGGTTCATCCTCCACATAGCAGCCAAAGGGATTCTTGTATTTATTTATTATTTAATTTATTTTTAGAGACAAGGTCTTGTCTTGATGCCCAGGCTGGAGTAGAGTGGCATGATTATAGCTCACTGTGGCTTCAACCTCCTGGGCTCAAGTGATCCTTCTGCCTCAGCCTCCCGAGTAATTGGAACTACAGGTGTGCACCACCATGCCTAGCTATTTTTTATTTTATTATTTGCCTCATATTGCCAAGTCTCAATCCTGGCTAATTTTAAAAATTCTTCTGTAGAGGCCAGGCAAGGTGGCTCATGCCTGTAATCCAACACTTTGGGAAGCTAAGGTGGATGGATCATTTGAGGTCAGGAGTTCAAGATCAGCCTGGCCAACATGGTGAAACCCCATCCTACTGAAAATACGAAAATTAGCAACAGTGGTGGTGGGTACCTGTAATCCCAGCTACTCAGGAGGTTGAGGTGGGAGAATCGCTTAAACCTGAGAGGCAGAGGTTGTAGTGAGCTGAAATTGTGCCACTGCACGCCAGCCTGGGTAACAAAGTGAGACTCTGTCTCAAAAAAAACGTAAAAATAATTGTGTGTGTGGTTTTTTTTTCAATGGTAGAAATGGGGTCTTGCTATGCTGCCCAGGCTGGTCTTAAACCTTGGCTCAAGCAATCCTCTTACCTTAGCCTCCCAGAGTGTTGGGATTACAGTGTGAGCCACTGCACCTGGCCTGAGTTTTCATTCAAAGCAGCAGACATTAATGAGTGCCTGCTGTGTGCTGATACCCACAACTGATTGGCAGCTTATGGCCACATGGTCTGGAGGATAGACAAGCCCAAAAATAATTCTGTACCAAATGGTAAAACAAGAAGTGCTGTTGACGTGTGTACCAGAAGGGCAGCGACACCAACAGTTGAGTGGAGAGTTGGCGTGGGCCTGGCGGAGAGTAAGGAAGAATTCTGGGTACAGAAGACAGCAAATACCAAGGCCTGAAAAAGAATGAATTATTTGCTGATTGGGAACTGGAAGGCGAGGCTGAGTACTGAAGTACACGAACTCAGCCCAGGAAGAGTAGGGGAAGCAGGAAATGAATTTGAGTCCTTGTGATGGCAGGGACTGCACACTCCCTGGAGCCAGTGGAAGCCCCGCCCCTTGTGAACTGCTGCAGAACCAAGCCTCCTGTTCTAGGGAGCAGGCAGGAGCCCCACCCTCCTGGCGGGGGCTACAGCCACCCAAACTGCAGCTGTGGATCCCAGCCTCCCCGTGCTCTTGGGGGAGTTGGGAACAGGCAGGATCTGTCCTCCCAGGTGCAGGGGCAGCTGCAGGGCCTGAGGCTGCAGGCAAGAACCAGGAACAGGTGGGAGCCCTGCCCCTTCCAAGTTGGTGGGTGGGAGCTCTCGGGTGCAGCTGTGGCTGCCCTCCCAGGCACAGGACCGGAGCGTCTCTGCAGCCTGCACCGTCGGGCACCCCAGGAAGGACAATTCATCCACCCCCCATCCCTGCAGGCTCAGGAGTGTCTGCTTCCACCACCTGGCATCTCTCCACTCTGGGCACCTGCTCTGATCTTGGAGGGGGATTGGAGCCAAGCCCTGGGGCTGTGAATGGCAGAGGAGGAAGGGAGCAGAGTCCCCAGCAAGGCCCCACCCTCAGGCTAGGGAGGGCCTAAAGGCTGGGGGCTGGGCTGCGAGTCCCCTGGAGTAGAACCTCATGGAGCCTCTTCTGGGCCTGCCAATGGCTGCCCATGGACCAATCAGCATGCACTTCCTCTCCTCTGAGGTCCATAGAAACCCTGGGCTCAGCCAGAACAGGGCAAAGGACGGCCAAAGGACAAAGAGGGCAGACAGACGAGGGGACGAGATGACCAGCTGCAGAGAGGAGAACCTTCTCTGCTGAGAGCTGCAGAGACCACCTGCCAGCAGAGAGGAGCTGCCCTCTCTGCTGAGAGCTTTAGAGACCTGCAGAGACATTGGAATGGCTTTTGCCTGTGGAGACTAGTCACCCTCTCAGGGCCTCCTCTCTGCTGAGGTGAACACTTGAGCTCATGAGACGATCTGCCTACAGAGGCGAGCTACCACTCCTCTGAGCTGTTCTCAGACTAAATAAAACTTCTTCACGCTTCACTTGTCTGCGTACCTCATTCATTCTTCCTGGACGCAGGACAAGAACTTGGGCAAAGGCACTGTGGCCACAGAGGTTCCGGCCAGAAAAATTGACACCGCAGAGATCCTGTAACACTTGGTAGGAACCAACTTATATCAGCCTGCGTATGCCGTGCTGGACATGTGCCTGCTGTTGAGAGAGTGGGGCTGCCTCTGAGGGTTTTTATGCCTGGTAGAGACATGATCAGTGAAGGGACCAGAGTTAGGAAATGACTGTGATGGTATGAGACATGTTTACTGTGCAATGGGGGATTCACTCTTTCAAAGAAAAACAAGAATAAATCTTAGGCAGTCCTTTTGGAGGACTCTGCTGGACGCCAGCCCCTGGGATTCAAAGGTTAAAACCTTTTCTGGCCAGGCATGGTGATTCTCACCTGTAATCCCAGCACTTTGGGAGGCTGAGGCATGCAGATTGCCTGAGGCAGGAGTTCGAGACCACTCTGGCCAACATGGTGAAACCCTGTCTCTACCAAAATACAAAATTCAGCTAGGTGTGGTGGCATATGCCTGTAGTCCTAGCTACTTGGGAGGCTGAGGCACAAGGATAGCTTGAACCCAGGAGGTGGAGGTTGCAGTGAGCCGAGATCGTGCCACAGTGAGCTGAGATCATGCCACAGTGAGCTGAGATCATGCCACTGCACTCCAGCCTGGGGAACAGACAAGACTCTGTTTCCAAAACAAGCAAACAAACAGAAACCCTTATTGTGCAGCAGGTGGTGGGGAGGGGGGCGGCGGGGAGGAAACAGACATGGAGACTGTTGAATCCCTTGACAGATGCAGGGTGGTGGGCACCACTCAGAGAAGTAAACAGAGTTTGGGTATTGGGTAGAGACTACTTGGAGCATCTGCTTCTGTGGGTGGCTGTGCAAGTGGGGGGTAGGGGCTGTAAGAGATGACTGGAAGGTCTGCCCATCCCTCACTCCTGAAAGATGCCCCCACGCTGTGCCACACTTCCCAGCCTTCTGTCTCTTGCCAACCACTCCCTAACTTTCCTGGGGCCACTGTCAGTGAGTGCTCCTCACTAGGCCCTGGGATCTTCTCCATCTGCTCTGAAGGCCCTTCCTGTGGGAATTGTCCCCACCTCCCCACCACCCTACCCTGGCAGGTGCCTCTGTACTCCAGCAAAACAGAGAACCGTAAGAGCACTGCAACCAGTGTCTTTCTCCATTCCTTTGTTCATGCTGTTTCCGCTTCCTAGAATGCTGTTCCATAACGTTTCCAAATGTGGGACCAGTGGGCATCTTTGAAAGCCTAGTCTAAATGCCCGTGTGCTTTTCACAAAGGAAAGCATTTGAAAGTTCACAGGCTGGCCCCAGACCTGGGGGAGTGCTTCCCTGCCTGCGCCACCCCAGCACTTTGTGCTAATTACTGGCTCCAAACAGAAAATGATAGTGTTTTTCTCCCACATCTTACTGATGCTCTTTTTATTTTTTTTGTTTTTAGTGAGAGAGCCTTTCTCCCAGCTCATTCCATAATTCTATGTTCTGTAATAACTATTTGGTGTTTTTCCTCTACTCACCACCTCGGGGATGAGGACAAGGTGTCTTCATTGCTGTCATGGTGTTCTGCCTCTAGTAGGTGGGAATGAATGGCTCCTGCCATGAAAATGATTGGACTAGACCCAGAAACTTCTCAGAGACTCCCAGTTACCTAAAGTGGGGTTCTCTGACTTTCATTGTGTGTAGGAGCTAGTTTTCATTACTCATCTTGGAGATAAGCCACCTAAAATCTTATATTAAGCCCCTGTGAGGTCTGAGGCAATGTGCTCTAGGATTGATAAAGAGAAGAGAGTTGGCCAGTTGCGGCCCCTCATGCCTGTGATCCCAGCACTTTGGGAGGCTGAGGTGGGAGGATCACTTGAAGCCAGGAGCTCGAGACCAGCCTGGGCAACATAGCGAGATCCCATCTCTACAAAAAATACAAAAATTAGTTAGGCATAGTGGTAAACATCTGTAGTTCCATCTACTTGCACAGCTGAGGCGGGAGGATTGCTCGAGCCGGGAGTTTGAGGCTGCGGTGAGCTATGATCGTACCATTGCACTCCACTCTGGGCAACAGAGCAAGACCCCGTCTCAGAAACAAAACAAGGCAAAAAAAGATAAGGAAGTCACCTGCTTCTCAGGAAGTCACCCTGCTCTGCAGGGGGAGTCACATGAGAAATCACTGGGGGCAGTGCTGTGGGACATGTGGGAGAGCTAGAGGGTGACTCTTGGGGACAGCCAGGGAAACTCTGAGGAGGGAAGGACAAGAAGGTTCCACAATGAGCCACTGTTGTGGTGCTCCCTGGCTGTGCACGCTTATCTGGCCTGATGGGGATGGGATGGCAGGGAGGAGCGGGCTTCTGATGGGTTCAGATCCATAGGTGGCCAGTGCAGGTGTTCCCTTGCAGGCCCAGGGGCAGTGGGTAGTGACAAGACTTAGATGATCCAGTGACCCAACCCACTGACTTCTGTTGGATTTCATTTGTGCAGAGACACATCATCCATGGCCTTTTACCTGCAGCCAGCATTGCTCCGAAGGCAGCTGTGCCCCGCACACCTCCTCCCCGCAGCCCCAACCCGTCCCCAGAGAGACCAAGGTGAGTCTCACATGAGCAGGCACCGAGGTCACCCCTGTGCTCAGCCCCCAAGTACTGGATCCTGGAACTGCTGAAACTGGCCAGAAAATTACAAGTAGGGTGGTTAGAATCATGTCCTTCAAAATATTTACCACAATTCCATAATGATGCTCTGAAGATGGTGTCTCTGACTTGAGGTCTATCCCTTTCAGGTGCATGAAGTTCTCACATTTTATGATTGAATGTGATGAGTGTTTTTTAAAAAAATATAAAGCATTAACGCCCAAGTATTCAGGTTAACAGGGAATTCTGAATTACACACATAATTTTCTTTTTTTTTTTTTTTCTGAGATGGAGTCTTGGTCTGTCACCCAAGTTGGAGTGCAGTGGTATGATCTCAGCTCACTGCAACCTCCACCTCCTGGGTTTAAGCGATTCTTCTGCCTCAGCCTCCCAAGTAGCTCAGATTATAGGTGCCTACCACCATGCCCCGCTAATTTTTGTATTTTCTATAGAGACGAGGTTTCACCATGTTGGCCAGGCTGGTCTCGAACTCCTGACCTCAAGTGATCCACCCGCCTCAACCTCCCAAAGTGCTGGGATTACAGGTGTGAGGCATGTACCTGGACAATTTTCTATTTAAAAAAATTTTTTTTCAAGGCAGAATCTTGCTCTGTTGGCCTGGCTGGAGTACAGTGGTGCAGTCATGGCTCACTGCAACCCCCACTTCCCAGTCTCAATCATTCCTCCTATTTCAGCCTCCTGTGTAGCTGAGACTATGGTCAGGCACCAGCATGCCCAGCTAATTTTTGTATTTTTTTGTAGAGATAGGGTTTTGCCATGTTGCCCAAGCTGAACTCCTGGGCTCAAACAATCCATCTGCCTCTGCCTCCCAAAGTGCTGGGATTACAGACGTGAGCCACTAGGCCTGGCCAAAACAAAAGGTTTTTTTTTGAGACAGGGTCTCATTCTGTTGCCCAGGCTGGAGTGCATTGGTGCGAATGTGGCTCACTGTAGCCTCAACCCCCTAGCATCAAGCAATCCTCCTGTCTGAGCCTCCTGAGTATCTGGGACTACAGGCACACCACCATGCCTGGCTAATTTTTTAAATTTTCTGCAGAGATATGGGTCTCACTGTGTTGCCCAAGTTGGTCTTGAATTCTTGGGCTAAACTGACCCTGGGAGGCTGAGGCCAGAGGATTGCATGTGCCCAGTAATTCAAGATCAGCCTGGGCAACATAGCAAAACCTTATATTTACAAAAAATTAAAAGAAAATAAATGAGCTCAGCATGGTGGTGCATGCCTACAATCCCAGATACTTGGGAGGCTAAGGCGGGAGGATCACTTGAGCCCAAGATGTCAAGGCTGCAGTGAGCAATGATCGTGTCACTGCACTGCAGCCTGAGCAACAGAGTGAGGCCCTCCCTGCCTCTAAATAAAAAAAAAATTTTTTTGAGACAGAGTCTTGCTTTGTCACCAAGGTAGAGTACAGTGGCATGATCTCAGCTCATTGCAAGCTCTGCCTCCTGTGTTCAAGCGATTCTCCTGCCTCAGCCTCCCAAGTAGCTGGGATTACAGGCAGGAGCTACCACACCCAGCTACTTTTTGTATTTTTAGTAGAGATGAAGTTTCACCACTTTGGCCAGGATAGTCTCAAACTCCTGACCTCGTGATCTGCCTGCCTCGACCTCCCAAAGTGCTGGGATTACAAGCGTGAGCCACCGTGCCCAGCCCTAAAAAATTTGTTTTAAAAAGATAATAGGGTAGCTCCTGAAAAAGAAGAAAAGGTAGTAAATGTATCCGTCATTCTGACAAGAGTCTTCATGCTCCTTTGTAATTCCTTCCCCCTGCCCCTCTCTGCCACCTTCCATGCTCCTGCCCATCCCCAGGCAACCACTCATCTCCTTTCTCGCACTATGGATTGGTTTGTGTTCTCTAAAATTTTATATAAGTGGAATTACATAAAATATGCTGCTTTCTTTCACTCAGCATGCTTATTCCAATTCACACATGTTCTAAAAGTCAATAATCCATCCTTTTCCTTACTGAGGAGTATTTCATCATATGAAAATGCCACAGTTTGTGTATCCATTCGCCTGTTGATGGATATTTGTTTTTTTTTGTAATTTCAGTTACTAGAATAAGGCTGCTATGAACATTTACACACTGGCTGCGTGTGATGGCTCACGCCTGTAATCCCAGCAATTTGGGAGGCTAAAGTGGGCGTATCACCTGAGCTCAGGAGTTTAAGACCAGCCTTGCCAACATGGCAAAACCCCGTCTCCACTAACAATACAAAAATTAACTGGGTGTCGTGGTGCATGCCTGGAGTCCCAGCTACTGGGGAGGCTGAGTCACGAGAATCACTTGAACTCAGGAGGCAGAGGTTGCAGTGAGCTGAGATTGCACCACTGCACTCCAGCCTGGGCAGCAAAGCAAGACTCCGTCTCTTAAAAAAAAAAAGCATACACAAATGTTTGGATATATTTTCATTTCTCTTGGGTAAATATCTATAGCTGGGCCTTATACTAGGTGGGTATTTAATTTATTAAGAAACTGTCAAACTGTGTTTTCCAAGGTGGTTGTCCCATTTATGTTCCCACCAACAGTATATGAGTCCAGTTGCTTCATATCCTCATCAACGCTTGGTTTGGTCAGTGTGTGTGTGTTCGTGTGCACACGTGTGAGTGCCTCTGTGTGTATGTGTGTGTGTTCGTGTGCACGTGTGTGAGTGCCTCTGTGTGTGTGTGTTCATGTGCACACGTGTGAGTGCCTCTGTGTGTGTGTGTGTGTGTGTGTGTGTGTGTGTGTGTGTGTAACTTGGGCAGTCAGTGGTTAGTTTTCATCCACACTGAGTGTGGATTTTTGAAAGTGGTGGCAGGTACATAGGTGAGCAATGTATAGCGCTTGTTTGGTAAATCCATCTTCATTACGCTTTCTGGACAGTGGTACACAGAGTGTGGGATATTACTTACTCCTTTGTCTGAGATAGCTTTGTGGAGCCCGGTGTCAGTGCACACATCTGGAGATCCCAGCCCTTTCATGGGAAGTGTCCAGATCTCTTAGTGTGTGCCAGGGACAGTGTCTTAAAGCACACTCCATGGATGTGCCCATGGGTGCTGATAGTGTACTTTCTGGTCACAGCCTTGTTGATAACACAACAATCCTTGCTGCCCGCCTTTGTGGGAGCCATTCTGATAGGCCCAGTTTAGAACAGAAGAGCATGAGGGATTATCTTGGTTGGTTTTTAAAATTTTGGACATTGAATGGGTGCGTAGTAGTATTTCATTGTGATTTTTTAATTTGTTTTTATTTTTTTCTTTTTTGAGATGGAATCTCTTATTTTTGAGACAGAGTCTTACTCTGTCGCCCAGGCTGGAGTGCAGTGGAACAATCTCAGCTCACTGCAACCTCCACCTCCCAGATTCAAGCATTTCTCATGCCTCGGTCTCCTGAGTAGCTGGGATTACAGCCACGTACCACCATACTCGGCTATTTTTTGTATTTTTAGAGACAGGATTTCACCATGCTGGCCAGGGTGGTCTCGTACTTCTGACCTTAAGTGATCCACCTGCCTCAGCCTTCCAAATTGCTGGGATTACAAGTGTGAGACACCACACCTGGCCTTATTTTGCATTTCTCTAATAGCTAATGGTATTGAGTATCTTGTCATGTGTTTGTCAGCTTTGCATGTTTTTTTTAGTGAAGCATCTGTGGACATCTTTTGCCTATTTACAAAAATGGGGCATTCCTTGTTGATCATAAGTCCTGTTGCAGATCTAAGAACCATCCTGGGAAGGCCGTTGGGCACAGGAACATGTTCCGTTGGAGACAATGACATTTTTCATCCAGGAGGTGTAAGCAGAGACCTGGGTGAAGCCTGGGGGCTTTCTGGAGACATCGTAGCCCCGGCTTTTTTGTTTTCCATGATTGCATTCTGAGGATTTGTTATATAGTATGAATACAAGTCTTTTACCAAATATGTGATTTGCTTGTCTTTTCTCTGTATCTGTGGCTTGTCTTTTCATTCTCTTAAACCGTGCCTTTCAAACAGCAGAAGTTCTTAATTTTTATGAAGTTCAGCTGACAATTTTTTCTTTTATGGATCATGCTTTCAGTATCTCATATTGAAGAAATCTTTATGTAACCTAAGGTTACAGAGGTTTTCTCTTACATTTTCCTCTAGAAATGTTATGGTTTTAGGCTTTACATTTAGGTCTCTAATCTATTTACAGTTAATTTTTGTAAATGGTATGTGTATTATTCTGTTCTCACACTGCTATAAAGATACTACCTGAGACAGGGTAATTTATAAGCAAAGGAGATTTAATTGACTCACAGTTCTGCATGGCTGGGGAGTCCTCAGGAAACTTACAATCATGGCGGAAGGGAAGCAGGCACGTCTTACACGGTGGCAGGTGAGAGAGCCAGCGTGTGAGAGCTGAGAAGAAACTACCATTTATAAAACCATCAGCTCTTGTGAGAATTCACCCACTATCACAAGAAAAGGATGGGGGAACTGCCCCCATAATCCAGTCACTCCCTTCCTTCAACACTTGAGGATTACAGTTGGAGATGAGATTTGAGTAGGGACACAAAGCCAAACCATATCAGTGTGTAAGGTATAGATCCATGGGTTGTTTTTGGCATATGGAGATTTGATTTTTCCAGCACCATTTGATGATGAGGCTATTAGTTATTTATTGCTGTGTAACAATTACACCAAAATGTAGTGATTTAAAGCAAAACAGCAGCCAGGCGTGGTGGCTCATGCCTATAAACCCAACACTTTGGGAGCCTGAGGCAGGAGGATTACTTGAGCCTAGGAGTTCCAGACCAGCCTAGAGAACACAGGGAGACCCCATCTCTACAAAAAATATAAAAATTAGCCAGATGTGGTGGTGTGTGCCTATAGTCCCAGCTATTCGAGAGGCTGAGGCGGGAGGATCACTTGAGCCCAGGAGGTTGAGGTTATGCTGAGTTGTGACCACGCCACTGCACTCCAGCCTGGGCGACAGAGTGAGATCATCTAAACCCCCACTCCCCCAAATCCAAAATATAAAAAAACTGGTTTTTTTTATCCCATATCTCATTGATGCTCTTAAAAACTTTTTTTTTCCATCTCCATTTTATTTTGGTTATTTTCTGTTGTCTTTGCCTTTAATTTTACTGATCTTCTGCAATATATGACCTTTTAATCACATCCAGGATACTTTCTATCTCTGATGCTGTCATTTTTATCTCATGAAGTTGGGATTTTTTACAATCATCCATGTCTTTTTTGGCTTTTTGAACATAAGAAATACAGCTGTAATAACTGTCTGAATGTGCTTTTCTGCCAGTTCTACATATGTGTTCAGTTCTTAGTGGGTTTCAGTTGATGGTTGCCTTCGTTACAGATCATAGTTTGCTGTCTCTTTGCCTACCTGCTTATCTAAGTGGATACAGATCTTTTTGTGAATTTTACCTGAGTGCTGGATAGTTTTGTATTCCTAAAAACATCTTGACCTTTGTTCTGGGATGCAGTTCAATTGCTTGGAAACAGTTAGATCTTTCAGGTCTTTCTTTTATGATTTGTTAGGTGGGGTGTGCAGCAGTGCACAGCCAGGTCTAATTATTCCCCAGCACCGGGGCCAGACCTTTCTGAGTGCTGCACCCAGCATCTCGTGAATGATAGATTTCTCCAGTCTGCCCGGTGGGAGCAGCTGCTGTCCTAGGCTGTGTGTAAGCGCCTGGCACTGCTCCTCTGATCCTGGTGGATGGTTCCTCCTCCACTGTCGGGTGATTTCCTCACACTTGTGTGCTGTGCAGTATTCCGCTGAAACTGGTTGACATCCTCCAGATCTCCCAGTTCTCTCTGCAGTTCTCTCCTCTCCAGCACACTCTCTGCAGGTTCTCTCTGCCTTGGTGTCCGTGACTCTCAGCTCCATCTCTACAACTCAGGGAGTCTGCCTGGCTCCCCTTGTTCCTCCTCTCTGTGCTGTGACCTGGACGTTTTCCTAGGCATCGAGCTGGGACAGTGGTCTTTTGTTTTTGTTTTTTTTTTTTTACTTTTTTAGGCAGGAGGGTAAATCTGTTGACTCGAACTTACCTGTAAAATATTCCTGAATAATTTGCAAGCATTTTTTAAGTCCCTTTTAAATCTTTGTCTTTCTAGATCTCTTTTTTTTTTTCCCCCATTCTGATCTTCCATTCTAATAAGAAAACTATTTGAATGTAGGCTTTTGGGTCTGCTTGTTAAGAGGCCCAGTTCTATCTCCTATTGGCTAGGAAATCTTTACAACTCATTTAATTTCTATGGAAAATGGGACATCAATAATATGTAGTCATACAGGTGTGTGAGAATCGAATGAGATTGTCTGATGGCACGCGGCGGTAGATGACGGGTGCAGAGTTAAGCGCTCAGTCGACACTGTCCAGCAGAAGGTAAGCCTGTGTGTATCTTGTTCAGCCTTCACCTGGAGTGTTCGTGTCTCACCGTCTCTGTGGGATGTTTTTGTCCGCAGATCTGCTCTGGCAGCAGCCATTCTGGCGACAACATTGACTGGGCGGACGGTTGCCATTCCTCAGCCTCGCCGGAGATCCCGGTCTGAGAGTGACGTGAGCAGTGTTGAACAGGACAGCTTCATCGAGCCCTACGCCACCACCTCAGAGCTAAGGCCTCGGTGGGAACCAGATCACTGGCTCTGCTTCCTCTCAGGGTGGAAGAGGGGCAGCTCAGTCTGGTCCCTGCGTGTGTGTGTGTGTGTATACCTGTGTGGGTGCATGGGTGCTCATACACGTATTTATGACTAGTCTTAGTTGCTGGGTTTTTATCACCAATGTCAAACGGACACTGTCCAGTGACCTAATTGCTCTGGGGTCTGTTCTAACAAGAGTCTGTCTGACAAGAGTCAGACACCTCTCACATGTATCTCTGGACATTCACACTAATTTGACCCTCTTGGCAGTTGTGGTTAAGCCTTTTTCTTCATCATCTTCTCCTTTATTGCTGGTCCTGGGTTTGAGCTGACACAGGGCTGGGGGTCAGGAAGGTTTCCTCCTAAGGAAGAGAGGGTTGAGGGGAAAGCTTAGGATGTACAGGAATCATCTAGAAACAGCTCAAGGTGGGCAGATCACCTGAGGTCAGGAGTTTGAGACCAGCCTGGTCAACATGATGAAACCCCATCTCTACTAAAAATACAAAAATTAGCCGGGCGTGGTCACACGCACCTGTAATCCCAGCTATTCAGGAGGCTGAGGCAGGAGAATCACTTTAACCCATGAGGTGGAGGTTGCAGTGGGCCAAGACTGCGCCATTGCACTCCAGCCTGGGTGAGAGTGAGACTTCGTCTCAAAAAATAATAACAGGCTGGGCCCAGTGGCTACCTGCAATCCTAGCACTTTAGGAGGCTGAGGTGGGCAGATCACTTGAGCCAAGGAGTTTGAGACCAGCCTGGACAACATGGTGAAACCCTGTCTCTACAAAAAAATACAAAAATTAGCTGGGCATGGTTAGTTCCAGCTACTTGGGAGGCTGAGGTAGGAGGATCACCTGAGCCCAGGGAGGTTGAGGCTGCAGTGAACTGTGATTGCACCACCGCACTCCAGCCTGGGAGACAGAGTGAGACCCTATTTCAAAAAAGAAAAACTTCTTCTTTATAACAAAGCAGATTGTATATGTATGAAGTAACTCTAAAAACAGAAACTAGAAGGGTATGCTGAGTGTACAAAGGGATGTACGGTGGAAAATGTCATATTTTAGCTTCTGTGTACTTTGTACTATCACACATTTATGGTAAGGACTTGGAGGCAGTGCGTTTAATGCATGTATATATATCAATGTCAGGTGTTAAGTGGTTTTTTTCTTTGTTTTCTTCGTGAATGTTCTAATACAGACCAAATTGGCAGAATGAGATGGGAAGAAGATCTTCTTTGCCATTCTTTGAAACACTGGACTATGGGGAAGAAGAGGACACTGAAACTCAGCTGTCATCCAACTGCAAGGAGTTGGGGGATGTCAGTGCCCAGAAGGAGAAAGGAGGCCACAGTGATGACGTGTATGCTGTGCCACATAGAAATCAGGTGTTTGCCATGTTCCCAGCTTTCTTTTTGACCCTCACCCTGACGTTAAGTTTTGGTAAATTAGTGCATTGCTAAGGATTTCTTCTTGCTATTCTGCATTTGATAGCATTTGCTTTGGGGCTTATTTTTTAAATGCATCCAGCCTCATTTCTCTCTGGTTAGATAAAAACATAAACTTCTTTATCGTGCAAAAACGAAGATGAACATCTTTACATTCTTAATGTGGACTTCCAATCAAAGCTTAGCAATCTTGCTCTTTTCTTTGACCTTGGAAGCTAAATTTTCTGTCACTTTTTGGTATCATTTTGCACACTGCATCCTTTCTTTCAATTCGTGCCTGACAGAGAATATCGCCATGCATCTCTCAGTGCGAGCTGACATACCTGTGCTCGCCTCTGTTTCTAACTCCTGTGTGCATTGATCTTAGCTGACTCGGTGAGGAATTCCCTTCATTACCGTGTCACACATTGGAGAGCCACACACAGAGAGATTCAGGGAAACACACTTCTCCACTGCCAGCTGATCTGCAAATCCCAATTTTTAAACTGCTCCCAGGGTTTTCGAAACTAGATGATGACATTTCTTTAATGGCAAGATATAGCACCATATCTCTTTTTCCTTTATCTTTATTTATGATTTTTTTTTTGAGACAGGGTCTTGCTTAGTCCCCCAGGCTGGAGGGCAGTGGCACAATTATGGCTCACTGCAGCCTCAGCCTCCTGGGCTCAAGTGATCCTCCTACCTCAGCCTCCCAAGTAGCTGAGGCTATAGACACACACCACCATGCCTGGCTAATTTTTGTATTTTTTGTAGAGACAGGGTTTGCCCATGTTGCCCAGGCTGCTCTTGAACTCCTGACCTCAAGCGACACACCTGCCTCAGCCTTTCAAAGCACTGGGATTACAGGCGTGAGCCACCGTACCCAGCCCTTTTTCTTTTTTCACCATCATTATAATGTGTTATTCATAGTGTCTGTACATATAGACTGGCAGCATTAAGCTATACCATTACTGGTTATATGTATATTGATTAGCCTCTACTACATTAAAACATTTTTTTAAAAAAAATCCAGCCTGTCTCCAGGCCTCCCAAGGTGTTGAGATTACAGGCATGAGCCAACACACCTGGCCCTAAAATACATTTTAAATGGTCGTAGGGAGCTTATTTTGAGGGATCCTTATGTGGTCGTTTCATGAACTCACCATCATTTTCTAGCATATACAGACTTTCACATGTAGAATTAGGTTTCTTATAGCAAGGAGCTCTGGAATAGGCAGACACTGCCCAGAGCCCCAAGGAGGGAGGTGCTACTGCCGGGCTCTCCCGGGCTCAGAGTCAGGCCCACTGCTCCTACCTGTACACTCGCCGGCTGGTTGTTTTGCACCGCTGCTACAGATAGAGTTATATCACTCCACTTTTCTAGAGGGAAAGCTTGCTACCATATTTTCCTTGGAAATAAGCGATACAGTGACCTACAGAGACTCCTTCCTTGTTAGAAGAACAAATATTTTGTTTTTTTTTTTTTAAGGCAAGTCTGTTAGGGTGGCTCTAGGAACCATGTGTAGTAGGAAAATTTTTAAATTTTTAAATGTGAAAAGTAGAAAATTATAAATAATAAATAATACAATGTTACCATTAGGGTTGATGTTACCTTTTCTTCCAACTCCACTTGGAAACCCATCTTTTCTTGGATTTGGAGTGCATGCTGGAAGTTTGTGTTTTTATTCTTTTACTACAAGTTTAAGTAAACAACTATAGTACTGTTGTATTATAGTTTTGTTGGTTTGTTTTGAGACAGAGTCTCGCTCTGTCACCCAGGCTGGAGTGCAGTGGTGCAATCTTGGTTCACTGCAACCTCCACCCCTGGGTTCACGTGATTCTCCTGCCTCAGCCTCCCAAGTAGCTAGAACTACAGGCACCCACCACCACGCCCAGCAAATGTTTGTATTTTTAGTAGAGACAGGGTTTCACCATGTTGGTCAGGCTGGTCTCAAACTTCCGACCTCAGGTGATCCTCCCAAAGTGTTGGGATTACTGGTATGTGAGCCATTGCATCCAGCCAAGCCTTTTAAAGTACATTTATAGAAAGCATCACAAATTCTTTACAAAGGTATGTTTTTAGTAGACTTATTTATTGACATATGAAATATGCAGAAGAGGTGAATAAATCATAAGTATACAGTTCAATAAATTTTCAAAAACTAGCCGCCACTCAGATTAAGAAAAAAATTATTTGTACCCTAGAAATCCCCCTTCTTCTTAGTCACTATTTCCCACAGAGTTAACCATTGCCAAGATTAGCTTTAATCTTTAAAAATAACCTGAGATTAGCTTTGCTGTTCTGGAAATTTACATGACTTTAATTGAACGGTATGCACTGTTTGGAGTTTTGGAGTCTTCAGTTACTGTATACAGCAGGGGCTGCTTCATTCTCATTTCTGTATATTTTATTATACAACTGTGCCACTCAGTTATTCGTTTTACTGATGACAGAGACTTGATTGTTTCCAGTTTGGGGCTCTTAGGAATAGTGCTGCTGTGGACATTTGGGGATGTGTCCCTTGATGTACATATTTGTGTATTTCTGGTGAGTGTATACTGAGGAATGGTATGTGTATGGTCATAGGGCATATGTACTGGCAGCTTTAGTACCAGTAGATACTGTCAAACAGTTGTCCATATTGGGCATCTTCCTGATGCTTTTTAAGTCATCTTCCTCCATTTCACATTTCCTTGAGAATAGTAAGTCACTTAATATATTTTTGACAGGTTGAACAAGGCAGTTTGTTCCTGGGAGATAAAAAAGCTCGAGGTTGGCTGTGTGCGGTGGCTCATGCCTGTAATCCCAGCACTTTGGGAGGTGGAGGTGGGAGGCCATCATTTGAGGACAGGAGTTCAAGACTGGACTGGACACCATAGTGAGACCCCGTCTCTATTTAAAAACAACAAGTATGGGGCCATTTACTTTTTCTTTCTTGAAACAATGAGTAGCTTGGGAGACCCATCTGCTCCTCCTGAGCTAGGCCACCTTGGAATTGTGTCCACAGAGGCAGGTGGACCTAGCAGCCTTAGCTCTTATTCTGAAATGCCCCTTCTCAAGGGTGTCTTGCTGTTCCCTGCCACCACCTCCTTGTCAGACCCTGGGACAGCCTTTCCATTGCCTGCAGTGCAGCCCAGCTAAGCCAAGCTAATCACAAAAGGAAGATTTTACTGAAGAATCAGGAGGGTCGAAGGGCAGCCCACCCAGACAGCACCAGTCACAGTTTACCGCATAACACTTGTTTCAGGCCAAGTGTGGTGGCTCATGCCTGTAATCCCAGCCCTTTGGGAGGCCGACACAGCAGAATTGCTTGAGGCCAGAAGTTTAAGACCAGCCTGTTCAACATAGCGAGACCCTATGTCTACAAAAAATTTAAAAATTAGCTGGACATGGTGGTCCTAGCTACTTGGGAGGCTGAGGTGGAGGATTGGTTGAGCCCAGGAGGTAGAAGCTACGGTGAGCCATGATTGCATCATTGCACTCCAGCCTGGGTGACAGAGTGAGACTGTGTGTTAAAAAAAAAAAGACCTGCTTCACTGTTCTTTTTCTTCCTCTTAGACAACCCCTGTCCTTTCCCCCAGGTTCCTGCCAATGGGAATGTCTCCTCATCAGTGGCAGGTCCCATTCCTGGCCCATGGGCCTCTCTAAAGGACAACTCTGTGGCCCTGCCGTGTTGGGATGAAACAAAATGTCAGTTGCTTCTATATAGCTAACATGAATGGTTACCTATATAGGAGCTACTCTTGGACGGTAGAGGGGAGTCCATCAGTAAATGAAATTTACAGTGGACTTACATAATTGGTGAACGTTGCAGGCTTTGATGCGAGTCCTCCCAGGGTAGGTCAGCAGTTCTTGTCCTGCATAGAAATTACTAACATGGGCTGGGAGCTGTACTCATGCCTGTAATCCCAGCATTTTAGGAGGCTGAGGCAGGAGGATCGCATGGGCCCAGGAATTTGAGACCAACCTGGGCAACATAAGGAGACCTTGTCTCTACAAAAAAATAAAAATAAATTAGCTGGCTGTGGTGGTGCACGCTGCTGGTCCCAGCTACTCTGGAGACTGAGGTGGGAGGATCACCTGCGCCTGGGAAGTTAAGGCTGCAGTGGGCTGTGATTGCCCCAGTGCGCTCCAGCTTGTCTCAAAAAAAAAGGGATGTAACATGGTGTCAGTACCAGGGTGGAGTGGTATCGGGCGGTCCCTGGCAGGGATGAGAAAGGGAAGCTGTCCTGGCAACATGGCTGGGATGTGGAGCTCTCAGTGGCCTTAGCATAACTTGAATGGTATTGCCTTTGCTCCCTAAGCTTTTCCTGAGGGCCTGGAAGTGTCATCCAGCCCCACCTGATTTAGCCCTTTTGTGTGTCACTAAGGAAAGCAGCTGAAGTGTCCATGGAGGGAGCTCCCAGTGGGGAAGGTGTGAAAGAAGATGTTGGAACTTGTTAGGAGACATGCTATATATATATATTTAGGTTATCTTTCTCACTTCTTTGGTCCTTTGTCTTCTATAACAAAAAGGTGCCATTGTTACATGGGGTGGACAGTGAAGATGATGAAAGTATTTCCGATCAAGATGGGTTTCCAGGCTCACCTCCTGCACCACAGCTGACACAACAAAAAGGTAAAAAAAGAAAAAGCCACAATGTTTATAAAATATAAGAACATTTTTCCTAATGAATATTGCTTATTTTTAGAAAAACATACTCATTGCCCCTTCATGCTTTAGCTCTCTGATTTTAACTAGGAATATACTTGAAATTTATTTTTTATTGAAAATGAGGGTATGGGCATGGTGGCTCACGCCTGTAATCCCAGCACTTTGGGAGGCTGAGGCGGGCAGATCACGAGGTCAAGAGATTGAGGCCATGGTGAAACCCTGTCTCTACTAAAAAATGCAAAAATTAGCTGGGCGTGGTGGTGCACACCTGTGGTCCCAGCTACTCGGGAGGCTGAGGCAGGAGAATTGCTTGAACCTGGGAGGCAGAGGTTGCAGTGAGCCGAGATCTCGCCACTGCACTCCAGCCTGGCGCCTGATGACAGAACAAGACTCTGTCTCAGAGAAAAAAAAAAAAAAAAGTAGCCTGGGCAACAGGGAGAACTTGTCTTTACAAAAAGTAAAAATAAAAACATTAGCCAGGCAAGGCGGTGCACGCCTGTAGTCCCAGCTACTTAGGAGGGTTAGGTGGGAGGATCACTTAAACCCAGAATGGAGCTGTGATTGCACCATTGCACTCCAGCCTGGGTGATAGAATAAGACCTTGTCTCAAGAAAACAAAACTAGGTGTGGCAGCTCACACCTATAATCCCAGCACTTTGGGAGTCCAAGGCGGGTAGATCTCTTGAGTTTAGTTAGGAGTTTGGGGCCAGCTTGGACAACATAGTGAGACTCCGTCTCTACAAAAAATGGACATCCCATCTCTACCAGAATACAAAAAAGTAGCCGGACATGGTGGCGTGTGCCTGTGGTCCTAGGTACTCAGGAGGCTGAGGTGGGAAGATTGCTTGAGTCCTTGAGGCAGAGGCTGCAGTGAGCTGAGATCGTGCCATTGTACTCCAGCCTTAGTGACAGAGTGAAACCTCATCTCAAAAAGAAAAGAAAACAAGTTATTCCATGGTCGATTGCTCCTGGATATTAGGTTGTTTTTAAAGTACAAGGTGCTGGGGGTTTTTTGTTTTTGTTTTTGTTTTTTTTTCTGTGTTAGCCAGGCTGGTCTTGAACTCCTGGACTTAAGCAATAGAGATATGGATAGAGATGGGATCTCCCTAGTCCCAGTGCTTGAGGAAAGATCTGGCCCACAGTGGCCCATCAGGAAACGTCTGTTGGGTGAATGAGTGCGTGGACATGTATCATTTGATTTATCACGATGAGAGAACGCAACATGTTACAGCAAAAGGTAGGGAAACGTTTTCAGTTTCCACATTTCAGAAGTGATGAGAGCCAGGCAGCAAGTGGACAACGAATAACTGCTTTATCAGCAGCTCCAGAGCTGCTCGGGTTCGGGAAACGCTTATCTAAATCATTTCTCAAGGAAAACAGAATGCCAGCCTCAGAATCCCGGGGCCAGAAAACACCTGTTGGCCAGTTGGCATAATTTTTAAACAGTAGAGTTATGTAAAAAGTGCATCTCTTTTTAAGTTACAAAAGTAATACTATCTCATTGTAAAAAATAAAAATAAATATATAAAGTGCATTAGTCTGTTGTCAAACTGCTGATAAAGAAATATCCAAGATTTATAAAGAAAAAGAGGTTTAATGGATTCACAGTTCTGCCTGGCTGGGGAGGCCTCACAATCATGGCAGAAGGTGAAAGGCATGTCATCTTTCACGGTGGCAGACAAGAGAGAATGAGGACTAAACGAAAAGGGGTTTCCCCTTATAAAACCATCAGCTCTCATGAGACTTACTATCATAAGAACAGTATGGGGAAACTGCCCCCATGATTCAGTTATCTCCCACTGGGTCTCTCCCACAATATGTGGAAATTATGGGAGCTACATTTCAAGATGAGATGTGGGTGGGACACAGCCAGACCATGTCATAAAGCTAGACATACTTAATTGTGCTCCCATAGATAATGACTTTTAACAATTTAGAGTGTGTATGTATGTAAAATACACACTGTTTTGTTACCTGTCTTACATCTTGCAACACATGCCAAATGTCTTCCTGTGTCCCCAAATTTGGTTCTCTCCTCCCTTGCCTAACATCTGCACTGTGTGGCCTGATGTAGCATAGATCAGTCAAGGTCCAGTCAGGAGTCAGAACACACACACTGACTTGAAGAGGGAAAGTGTACTATAAAGAACTATTAATTATAACAGGTCTGGGAGCTGGGCATGGTGGCTCACACCTGTAGTCCCATCTGTGCAGGAGGCTGAGATGGGAGGATCACTTGAGCCCAGGAAGGAGGTCAAGGCTGCAGGGAGCTGTGATAGTGCCACTGCACTCCAGCCTAGGTGACAGAGTAGGACCCTGTCTCTAAACAAAAAAAAGATAGTAATAACAAGATTGCCTACTAAGGAGTATAGAGAATATTCAAGAATTCAGGAGTAACAGCTCAAGGGAGCAGCCGCTGTCCCTAGTGCTGACGCAAAGTCAGCCTTCAGGAGGAAGCAGCTCTGGAGGAACCTCACCCAGAACCAAGATCCACACCTTCCTGGAGAGGATGTAGCTGTGGTCTGCCAGGTGGCTGAGAAGTTTGCTGAGGTGCAGCCCTAATGAAACTCACTGGGAGACGGGGCCAGGAGAAGCCATGGGAGGTACTACATGTTGCTGGCCACCCCACCCCAAAAGAAATTAAAAAGAGAAAGAAAGGATCTGGGCATGTAATCCTGCTTTTTTAATCCCAGCTACTTGGGAGGCCAAGACGGGAGGATTACTTGAGTCCAGGAGTTTAAATCCAGCCTGGGCAATATAGTGAGACCCTCAGACTCTTAAAAAATAGAAATTAAAAAAAGAAATTAATGCAAGGAAGGAAGAGTCGGAGGAAGCTGGAATCAGAAAGTAAAGCCCTGGCTCCTCCAGCACCCTGCAAAGGACGCCTGCCATGATGCCAACCGGCTGGTGAAACTGTTGCAGTAACATGAACTGGCCATGAAGGTGGGTTTGGAGATGAGAGGCAGTGGCCACCTGCACACTTGGGAACGTGCACTTGGCACACAGGTGGTGGTTGGGAGGGACTGCAGCTCCTGCAGTGATGCCTGCTTTGTGGTGGGCATTAAAAGCCCCTGCATACTTCTGAAAAACCCCAAACCCCAAACTCGAATTCTACCACTGCACTCCAGCCTGGGTGACAGGACTCTTTTTCTGAAAAGTTGATGACTAAGATGAAATAGCATGATTTTCTTTGGGAAAATACGTGAATTGCCCTTCAAAAACTTTATATTGTAATCATTTCTAATGTGCACAAAAGTAGAGAGACTAGTAAAATGAACTCCCAACCTATGTATCTCCATGCTTCTATAGCTGTCCACATTTTTTTCTTGAGGCAGGGTCATTCTCTGTTATCCAGGCTTGAAAGTGCGCTGGCGTGATCTCGGCTCACTGCAACCTCAGCCTCCCAGGCTCAAGTGATTCTCCTGCTTCCTGCCTTAGCCTCCCAGGTAGCTGGGACTGCAGGTGTGCTCCACCACGCCTGGCTAATTTTTGTATTTTTGGTAGAGATGGGATCTTACTCTGTTGCCCCGGCTGGGCTCAAACTCCTGGGCTCAACCCATCCGCCTGCCTCAGCCTCCCAAAGTGCTTGGGTTTATAGGCACGTGCCAATGTGCCTAGTCAGCTGTCAACATTTTGCCATTCTATTTCATGTAGCCCCCTGCTCCCCCAAATTTATTTAAGGGGGACATAGGAGACTCCATTAAATATGAAAGCAGTCAGGTCTGAGGTAGCGTTATGGAATACCAAATCAAGACTACTGTAAAGGTGTTCTTAAGAATAGAATTTTTTATTGTTGTATCACTTTCAACATTTGCTCACTGGAAATTTGTTGAGCACCTGCTGTATGCCAGAGATGACAGAGCCATAGGCCTTTCCCCTTTCATCCCAGCTGCAGAGGAGGAGGTGCAGATTGCAAACTGTAGTCTGGGGTGCCAAGGTGGGCAGTAGAGGTGGTCGTCTGCCAATTAGGGAAGGTGGCAGGTGGTGGATGGCTCATCAGGCTGAACCCAGAAGGGCAACGCGGCATTTTACCTGGTGTCCAATGCAGGAGAGCAGTCTGGGCTGCCCGTGAATGTCTGACTGAAAGCAGTTTGGTTAAAAACAGTTAATTAAGATGACTTTGGCCTAAAATGAGCTCTTCGGCGATGAGTTGTTCAAGTATTGGTATTTTCAATGCATCAGGAAGTAGATTTTTTTTTTGAGGTGACGTCTTGCTCTGTTGCCCAGGCTGGAGTGCTGTGGCACAGTGTTGGCTCACTGCAACCTCTGCCTCACAAGCTCAAGCGATTCCCCTGCCTCAGCCTCCTAAGTAGCTGGGGTTACAGGCGCACGCCACCACACCTGGCCGTTTTTGTGTTTTCAGTAGAGATGGGGTTTTACAGTGTTGGCTGGGCTAGTCTCGAACTCCTGACCTCAAGTGATCCTCCGACCTTGGCCTCCCAAGGTGCTGGGATCACAGGGATGAGCTGCCAAACCCAGCCAGGAAGTCGATCTAGAATTTTGAATGTGCCTCTAGCATTTTCTTCTGTTGTCTCAATTCCGTAGGGTTTTCCCCCTCTTTTTTGCATGTTTCTAGTTTATTTTCAGCCAGTTATTTCTGCTCTGCAAATTAATAGTAGAAAGTTAAAAGCAACGCAGGGCCGGGCACAGTGGCTTCCGCCTGTAATCCCTACACTTTGGGAGGCCGAGGCAGGTGGATCATCTGAGGTCAGGAGTTCGAGACCAGCCTGGCCAACATGGAGAAACCCTGACTCTAATAACAATACAAAAATTAGCCAGGCGTCATGGTGCACACCTGTAATCCCAACTACTGGGAGGCTGAGGCAGGAGAATCGTTTGAACCTAGGAGGTGGAGGATGTCGTGAGCCAAGATCGTGCCACTGCACTCCACCTGAGGAACAGAGTGAATCTCCATCTCAAAAAAAAAAAAGCAACTTGATGTTCAGCTTTTCACAACATGAATGTGTACAGGCAAACTAGGGTGTAAGATCACCTGCTTCTTAGGGTACCTGGATTGCAGATGTGTGGCAGATGAGTAACAGGGCAGGATTTGTTTTCCTCTCTATTGCTGAGATAGTTTGCTTCAAGGAATAACTATTTTTCTGACCAGGTTGGATGCTGCACGTGGGGAGGGTGGGCAGATAGGAGTCTGGCGTTGGCCCGTCTGGGGAAGGGTGGGCAAGACGCATGGGGAGAGTGGCGGGGAGGAGCATCGGAAGGAGAGGAGAAGCCCGGCACGGGAAAGGCTTGGGGCCACTGAAGAGTTTGGCCTTGGATCTGCAGTCATGTGAGCACAGATGGTGCTCAGGAATGGGTCTGGGAGAGAGATGACAATTTAGAGTCAGGCCTCCGCCTGGCCCTGAGACCCACTTGTCATGTGACCCTGTGAATTTTTTCCCTGACCCGGGCCTTCTTGAGCTCCTCTGTAGAAGGTGAATTTCTATGATTGTACTTTTCTGACTGGTCACATTTGATTATCTAGTTTAAAAGTTTCTCTCTTTTTTTAATCAGATGATAAACACTCTGTTCTGAATTTAAAGGTAAGATCATTTTTTTTAAAAAAAAAAAAACTGGTTTTCTCAATAAATAGAGTTTTCATCATAATTTTTCAACAACTTTGGTGTTTTGTGGGGGAAAATAAATCTTCCTTTAAGAGTTATTTCCTACTATTTCTTTTAAATACTTTTTTTTTTTTTTTTGAGAAAGGGGTCTCACTGTGTCACCTGGCCTGGAGTGCAGTGGCGCAATCTCAGCTCACCTCAGCCTCCGTCTCCCAGGCTCAAGCAGTCCTCCTACCTCAGCCTCCTGGTTAGCTCACAGATACACATCACCACACCCAGCTAATTTTTTGTATTTTTGGTAGAGACGGGATTTCACCATGTTGCCCAGGCTGATCTCAAACTCCTGAGCTCAAGTGATCCACCCACCTCGACCTCCCAAAGTGCTGGGATTACAGACATGAGCCACTGTGCCCAGCTTAAATACGTTTAAAACATGAGGAAATTAATATTTTCCGTAGTTTAATGATGAAAGTAATGTATTAAAGGATTAGAAACTACTTTATAATTAGAATGAATGTAGAACAAATAGACAATTTTGTCTTTTTTAAAAATTGTTTTTTGAGACAGGCTCTCCCTCTGTCTCCCAGGCTGGAGTGCAGTAGTGTGATCATAGCTCACTGCAGCCTCGACCTCCTGGGATAAAGTGACCCTTTCGCCTCAGTCTCCTGAGTAGCTGGGACTACAGGCACATGCCACCACTCCTGGCTAATTTAAAAAAATTTTTTTAGAGATGGGGTCTTGTTATATTGCCCAGGATGGTCTCAAGCTCCTGGGCTCAAGCAATCCTCCTGCCTTGGCTTCCCAAAGCACTGAGATTACAGGCATGATGTGACATGGCTGGCCTGAAATTTTTTTTTTTGGGAGACGGAGTCTCGCTCTGTTTCCCAGGCTGGAGTCCAGTGGTGCGATCTTGGCTCACTGCAACCTCTGTCTCCTGGATTCAAGTGATTCTCCTGCCTTAGCCTCCCGAGTAGCTAGGACCACAGGCACACACCACCACGCCTGGCTAATTTTTGTGTTTTTAATGGAGATGGGATTTCACCGTGTTGGCCAGGCTGGTCTCACACTCCTGACCTCGGGTGATCCCATCTGCCTCAGCCTCCTAAAGTGCTGGGATTACAGGCTGAGCCACCGTGCCCGGCCTGGCCTGAGAATTTTAATAACTAATTTGCAAACATGGAAATAGTTCTAACTTAAGTTTCTCATTGTGCAATGTCATGGGAACTTAAAAATTAAACATTTCTCAGGAGAGTTAATTTATAACCTTGTCTACTTTGTCAGCAGAAATTAGAAACTTAATATCACACCAGTGTGTAAGGAAAAATTAACGGAAGTCCACAGCCTTCCCTTTCCTCTAGGCTTGGGGTTGAGAAGCAATATCTTATTAATGTTCCTTTCTCAGCATTTTGCAAATGTGCTTTCCCGCCGTGGATGGGATCCTTTTTGCCCATCCCAGTGAGAAGAGGCCTGGCTGGAGTTTGCTGTGGGCATCTCACACACCACTTGCAGCCCTACCTAGCACATGCTTTTAAATGTGAGCCCACAGCCTGCCACTCACGGGATCTACCTGGAAAGGCAGTCACTGAACTCAGTGCAGAAATGCAGGAAGAAAGTGCAGGCAGGCCTTCCCTTATAGCCTCAGAGAGCCCCACCAGAGGAGAAGACATTTAAGGTCTACAATTCAGGTCTAAGAAACAGTATAATCCCAGCATGTTGTGAGGCCAAGGTAGGAGGATTTTTTGAGCCCAGGAGCTCAAGGCCAGCCTGGACAACATAAATGAGACTCCCATCTCTACCAAAAAAAAAAAAGCTAAAAAAAAAAAAAAAATTAGGGGTGATGGCCCATGTGTAATCCTAGCTACTTGGGAGGCTGAGGTGGGAGGATTGCATGAACCTAGGAGTTGGAGGCTGCAGTGAGCTGTGATCACACCGCTGCACCCCAGCCTGGGTGACACAGCAAGACCCTGTCTTAAAGGAAAAAAGAAGTAGTAGATATTAAAGTTATTTTTCTTTTTTTATTTCTGTAGGATAGCACAAAGATATTAAAGTTTTGAAAGCTAAAACAAACTAAGAACAAGCGTCAAAATAAGGGAAAAAAAGCATGCTTATATACCTGCTGTCTACTGACGTAGCTGCCTGTGTCCACTTTGTGAAACACTCATGCTCTGCACTTATTCCTCTTACATTCTTTGTTTCCCAGGATGAAAAACCTCCATTACGTGAGAAACCTCCGCCCTCCCCAGGTATCTGCCTTTTGAATTATATTGTGATTGAAAAACTTGTTGTTCTGGAGAATATCCAGATTAATTTTATCTGAAAATAAAGATTACGTTTTCTTTTTCTTGTATTAGTTGTTAAACTTTCACCCTTCCCTCAAAAGAGAAGGTCCAAACACTAGGTAGTGGACGTATGTCCATGCAGGATGTTCTTGGATTCTGGGAGGATGGGAGTTGGACCTGCGGGGAAGAGAGTTGGACCCTCTGGGAAGAGAGGTAGACCAGGGGAATGTGCTGGGATCCTGGGGGAAGAGAGGTGGACCTGTGGGATGTGCTGGGATCCATGCTGGTCAGGTGGGTGCAGTTATGGGCTCTGCTCTGAGGCTGAAGGCAGAGGGAGAGGTCCAAAAATGCTTTACGGGTTACATCCCCCCAACCCAAACAGTTTGGGGGGCTTCAGTAGCTTCCAAAATAGAGGTTATAATTTTTGCTGTTAGGTCCCACATCATTGCAAGATCTTTGGGGTGTTGCTTTTGTGGCCGGAAATGTCTGTGGTGCCAGTGTACCTTTGCCCGAGTTGTTGTCTTGCGTCCAGGAGGAATAAGGTAAGCAGACAAGTGGACGGTGAGCAAGATGCTGAGGCGCTTTACTGAGTGTTAGCACAGCTCAGAGGAAACCCACAGTGGGCAGCTCCTCTCTGTAGGCAGCTTGTCGCGTCAAGTGCTCAGCTCTCAGCAGAGAGGAGGCCCTGGAGAGGGTGGCTCTTCTCTGCTGTTGGTCCTCTGACTTCTCTAGCTATCAGCAGAGAGGGTAGCTCCTCTCTGCAGTTGGTCATCCCATCTGCTCTGCTCTGGCTAAGCCCAGGGCCTTCATGGGCCTCAGAAAGGAGAAAGTGCATACCATTTGGTCCATGGGCAGCCGTGGGTGGGCCTGGAAAAGGCACCACAAGTTCATGCGGTTTCATGGATGGGCAACCTGGTCCCCAGCCTTCAGGCCCTCCCTGACCTGAAGGTGGGACCTCACCAGGGACCTGCCTGCTTCCACCCAGGAGCCTGCCTGCCTCCCACTGCTCAGTCCATGGCACCCAGGCTGCTCACACCAAGGGGCACCTGGAGGCCAGTGCAGAGCCGCCCTCAGCCCCCCTTGGCTTCCCCTCCTGTGCTCATGGGTGCCCAAAGTCTGGAGAGGGCTGAGGCGGCAGGGTGCTGGCGTATCCGCACTGCCCTGAGCGTGTGCACTCCCAGCCAGCCCGTGACAGTGCCCGGGCTTGGCCCCAGCCCTGATCTGAGATTAGAGCAGGCGCCAGGAGCAGGGAGAGGCCCAGCAGCTGAGCAAACACCTGTGAGCCTGCAGGAACATGGGAGCCTTCCCAGGCGCCCAAGGGTGCAGATTGCAGAGACAACCGGGTCTTGCACTTTGGGAGGGTGGCTTGCAGTAGCACCCTGGGAGCTGCCGCCTCGCCAACTCCGAAGGGGCAGGGCTCCCACTTGTCCCTGGCTCCTGATGGCGCTATGGAGCGTGCATCCCTGACCATGCCTCTGAAGTAGGTGCCCACAGTAGGGTGAAGCCAGGCAGTGGGAGCAGGCACTTCTGAGCCTCTGGAGGTTAGTAGGGGCCTTACTGGACCCCTAAGAACACAAAGATTCTCGGGTCTGCAGCTGGGCTTGGGCAGCTGCAGTGGCACCCAGGGAAGGCGGGGCTTCTGCCTGCTCCGTGGAGCAAGAGGCTTGGGCCACACCTTCCTGCTGTAGAGTCTATGCGGTGGCTGGTCTAGATGGACCACCACTGCCATCAGCATCACTGCTCTGGAAATCCTGTTTTAGGTCTCCTCCATGTCAGATTCACTTTATTTGCACCCTTTCAATCAGCATTTTCAGTGCTGTATTCTGGGCGATTGCTGGGGCTCTAACTTCTACGCCATGTATTCATTCTTCATGATATGCATCCTACGGTTCGGCCCATCCTTTAAGTTTATGGTATTAATCAAACGTTAACTTCCATGATTGCTGTGAGACACCGACTGTGTCTCTGAGAGGGGTAACCGTGCGCATCCAGTCTTGGGGTTTGTGTTGCAGCCCCTTCTCCTCGCCCACTTGCCTTTGGTGCTTCTCTGGCTCTGCTGTTTGTGGCCTCTTGGGGTCTCTGAGATTCCCTGTGGCTGGCAGGGGCATGCTACCTCTGTTTACTGCACCCCGCCTGGAGAGGGAGGGCCAACGGGCTGGCAGGCTGTACCGACTGCTATACCGACTGATGGGGACGGTCAGGATGTGAGGCCAGCTGGGATTCGTGGGAACCCCTCTTCCGGCTTTCTCCAGCCCCCTGCTTTGCCCTGCCTGTCTGCCCTCAGGGCCTGTGTGTCCTGCCTGAGGAGGGGCACTCATTTCTGCTATTGTTCCCTGGGTCAGGTGGGTTAACCCCTTGCTGTTCCGCCTCTGGTTGTCTAACTGGACAGCTCATCAGCTGTTTCAAGCTGCCTCTTTTTAAATACAATTTTATTTATTGATTGAGTTTCTTAGAGATGGGGTCTTGCGATGTTGCCCAGGCTGGTCTTGAACTCCTGGCCTCAAGTGATCTTCCTGCCTCAGCTTTCCCAAGTGCTGGAATTGCAGGTGCGAGCCACCAGGCCCAGCCTCATCAGCTCTTTCTAGGCCACTTTGTGTCTCCACTCCTACCAGGGCAAGGCATATCCCTGGAGCCACCCCTCCCCCGTTTTCTAACTGCCCTGTCTTGGCGCATTTCAGGCTGTGGCATCCATCTTCAGTTTCATCTCCATTGTTTTCTCTCTGGGATTTTTCAGGGTTCCCTTGTTTCTGTATAGCTCTGGAGTTCCCATTTCTGAGCCTCACGTTTCGCATGTTAGGGATTGGATGTGTATGTCAGGGGTCGCGCCAGGCTCTCCAGAGCCACCAGCCATCCTGCCCTTGTCTGTGTGGAAGCTCTGCTTCGACCTCTACCTCCCCTGGGGGGTGCGCTGGCCAGGGGCCCATGGGAGCCTCACCTCCTGTGGCCTTTCAGAGCACATCTCCCCATGGAACAGTGCTGTTTTCCACCCCGCTTCCTTGCTGTTCCTTCTTAAGGTCCTGTGTGACCTCTGTTTTCTCTCCCTGGTGCCTTCAGGCCTGTGTCCTAACCCTCGCCTGCCTCCTCGTCTTCCATCCCCGCTGCTCTTCACAGTGCACTCCTATCTGGGGAAGCATCTGCCAGACCCAGGCCTGGTTGGTCGTCCTGAGTCTGCTTCTCTCTCGCTGCCCGCACCCAGCCAGCCGCCAGCCCTTGAGTCCTGCTCTCGCGTGTCGCTTTCCCTCTGTCCCCACTCTAATGCTGCCCCTCGGCTGTTGGGCTGGGCCTGATTCTAACCTGCCTTCTTCCCTGCTGGCCTGAGGGAGTCACCCGAGAGCAGAGCCTCTTTCTTCTGACACTTTGCCTGAAAGCCCTGCTGGCTCCTGCTGCCCTGCAAGACGAACCTTCCACGCCACATCACAATAGGCACGGCCTCCCGCAGCTCTGGCCTCCCTCTCTGGCCTCCCCTCAGTATCTCTCTGCCTGCCGTGACCTCGCCAGGCCTCTTAACTCTTTCCTGTACAAGCCACTCCCTTCCCAGGGACCAAAGAACACGGCACCAGGCCTGATGTGCTTTTTGGAACAGAGTCGCATGATTTTGTTGTCACATTGTCAGCATCAATTAACGTTTTAAAACTTCCCCCGTACCCTTTCAGATGTAGCTGGTAGAACACGTCAAAGACATACAGAAATAACCAGAGAGAAGTTTGAGGCATTAAAAGAAGAAAATGTGCACCTAAAGAATACGAATCAAAGCCTTACCCTTGAACTAAATGCAATGAAACAAGCAAGGAAAGAATTACAATTAAAACTGAAGGGAACGGAAAAAGAGAAGAGAAAGCTGGAAGAGGCTGAGAAGGCGACGTCACAGGACGGTGGGGATGGATGATGCTTTTATTAGAGGAATGAGCAGGACTGAGAGTTAAGATTTTATGTTACGATATTTGTTGATATTTGGGTTGGTAATTTATGTTGTAATATTTCAGGCTTTTTGTTAATATCCTTATGATTATTGAGATTTGATTTCATCTGGTATGTCATTATTACCCCAAAGAAATTCCTCAGGTTGGAAAGAAGCTAAATTTTATTTTTTTTTAAACTTTTTACGTCATTTATTTTTTCTTCTTTTTTTCTTTTCTTGTTATTTTTTTTTTCTTATTTATTTCTTAGAAGCTAAATTTTGAAAAACAAAACAGAAATTCCAGTACTTCTTTTGGAACTTGATGCTTTGCTTACGTATATTTCACATTGGCTTTTATCCCCAAGAGAAGCATGTAAAAGCTCCTCCTTTACCATAGACTTATCAATGATTATTTTTTCCTTGCTAATCTGATAAGTTAAAAAAAAGAAGTAGTATTTTAATTTGTGTTTCTTATATTATTGATGAGCTTGAATATTTTTTCATCTTTGCAGATCATTTTCTTTTTCTTTCATAAAGTTGCCCACTTTTTATTTTTTAGAGACAGCATCTCACTCTTGTCACCCAGGTGCCTACAGTGTGGTGATCAGAGTTCACTATGCCTTGAACTCCTGGACTCAAGTGATCCTCCCACCTCAGCCTCCCAAGTAGCTGGGACTAAAGGCGAGCACCATCATGCCAGGCTAAGGTTGTTTTTTTTTTTTTTAATTTTTTTATAGCAGTGAGCTCTCATTATTTGCCTAGGCTGGTCTTAAACTCCTGGCCTCAAGGATTTTTCCTCCTTGGCCTCCCAAAGTGCTGGGATTATAGGTATGAGCCACTATGCATGGCCAAGTTGTCCACTTTACATTGAGACACTTGACTTCTTTTTATTGATTTGCAGGAACTCCTTATATATGAAAGATTTTATCTCTTTGTCATAGGTATAATATTTTCTTAGTTTGTTGATAACTGGGGTAAATCTATAAGATATTTTTCTTTTATGACTTATACCCTTGGTGTTAAGTCATTTTTAACTCTAAGATTACATAAATATTCACCAGTATTTTCTCTATAACTTTTTCTATTTACATAAAACTGATAATGTAGCTTTAAGTAAGGTGGTGTCAGTTTTTTTCATATAGGCCCTGCATAATTCTTATCTTAGGTACATTTATTTTTAGATACTTTATGTTATTTGTGCTGTTACCTTGTGGGATCCATTTTCTGGTTTTTTGTTTTTTGAGACAAAGTCGCTCTCTGTCACCCAGGCTAGGGTACAGTGGAGTGATCTTGGCTCATTGCAACCTCCGCCTCCTGGGTTCAAGCCACTCCTGCCTTAGCCTCCTGAATAGCTGGGACTACAGGTGTATGCCATCACACCCAGCTAATTTTTATTTTTTTTATTTTTATTTTATTTTTAGTAGAGATAGGTTTCACCATGTTAGCCAGCATGGTCTTGATCTCCTGAGCTCGTGATCTGCCCACCTCGGCCTCCCAAAGTGTTGGGGTTACAGGCATGAGCCACTGCACCCAGCCTATTTTCTGTTTTGTTTTCTAATAGGACATTGCTCTTATGTGGGAAGGTTATTAGCTCTAATATATTTTCCACGTATTCTATATGATTTTTCAAATCACATATTTTTATGTCATCTGAAACAATGACTATTCCTTTCCAACTTGAAATTTTTATTTTACTTTATTGTACATGCAAAAACTTCCACAAACTTCCAATATAATGTTAACTGTTCAATGTTTAAAAACTTTGTAACTTTGGCAAGGCGCGGTAGCTTACACCTGTCATCCCAGCACTTTGGGAGGCTGAGCTGGGTGGATCACAAGGTCAGGAGTTTGAGACCAGCCTGGCCAACATAGTGTAACCCCATCTTTATGAAAAAAAAAAATAAAAGTTATCCGGGCATGATGGTGGGCACCTGTAGTCCCAGCTACTCAGGAGGCTGAGGCAGGAGAATTGTTTGAACCTGGGAGGCAAAGGTTGCAGTGAGCCGAGATAGCACCACTGCACTCTAGCCTGGGTGACAGAGCGAGACTCCATCTCAAAAAAAAAAAAGAAAAAGAAAAACTTTGTAACTTTTATTTATTCACACAGACACACACACACAGTTCACTGTCTCTGAGCATGAAAAGGGGGGAAAGCAAATGATTTGCAATTTAAATAAAATCTGGATAAATATGACATTATTTCTTATAGTATAATATTAAATTATTTTTTTCCTAGTTGCTGCATCTGAATTACTTTATCTTCGAAAACAAGCTCAAGAACTGGTGGATGAAAATGATGGGTTGAAAATGACCGTCCATCGTTTGAATGTAGAACTCAGTCGATACCAGACAAAATTCAGGCATTTGTCCAAGGAAGAGGTAACGTTTCCAATCATGAAAAATCAGCTTTTGAGATTTTTCAGCCTTTCCTGTTGAACTGATTTCCAGTCTTGAGAGGTTCTTACTATAATATGATAGAAGAAAAGCTCTGTCCAAGGCACAGTGTTTCTAAGTATCATTGTTTCTTGCTTCCTTCCCTTCCTTCTTCCCTTTAATAAAAGCAATAGAGACTGTAAAACATTGGGACAGTACAGAAGTGTATAAAGTAAAAGAGGCTGGATGAGGTAGCTTGTGCCTGGAATCCCAGCATTTGCAGAGGCTGAGGTGGGAGGATTGCTTGGGCTCTAGAGTTTGAGACCAGCCTGGGCAACAGCAAGACCTAGTCTCTACAAATAAAAAATTTAAAAAAGTTAGCATGCCTATAGCCCCAGCCATTCAGGAGGCTGAGGCAGGAGGATCTCTTGAGCATGGGAGGTCAAGGGCGCAGTGAGCTGAGATTGCACCACTGCACTCCAGCCTGGGCGTCAGAGTAAGACCCTGTGTCAAAAATTTTTTTAAAAAGTAAAAGAATGGAAGTCTGTGCTGGCTGCTCCCCTCTCAGTCACATTCCTGAAGGTTGAAGCTGCTGTCAGTGCATGAACTTGGAAAGGAAAGCAGAGTTCTCCGTTCTAAGAACAGGTGCAGAGTCCCGCTCCACACGCAGTCACTGAGCAGGTCCCTGCATGGGATTCGGGGAGGAGTGGAGACGAACCGATGGTCAGGTCCCTGCTCCTACAGAACCTGGGGCCGGGAGGCTGGGAGGGACGCTGGACACAGGAGACGCAGGCAGCGCGGCAGGCCCTCGCTAGGGCAGAAGGCAGGGAGGCACCTGGTGTTCTCCCGTGGGGAGTTCAGGCCTTCGGGGCTTCTGAGTTGCTTTTTGAAGGAGGACGTAGGTTTCACTTTTTAAAAAAATTTTAATAACAGCTTTGCGATATAATTTACATACTATCCAATTCATAATTCATACCCATTTTAAAAGTGTACCATTTGGTGGTTTTTATTATAGTCACAGAATTATGCAACCATCACCAAAATCAATTTGACAGCACTTTTGTTAAATCAAGAAATATCGGCTGGGCGTGGTGACTCATTCCTGTAATCCCAGCACTTTGGGAGGCTGAGGTGGGTGGATCATTTGAAGTCAGGTGTTCGAGACCAGGCTGACCAACATGGTGAAACCCCATCTGTACTAAAAATACAAAAAAATTAGCCAAGCGTGGTCATGTGTGCCTGTAATCCCAGCTACTTGGGAGACTGAGGCAGGAGAATCACTTGAACCTGGGAGGCAGAGGTTGCAGTGAACCAAGATTGTGTCAGCTGCACTCTAGCCTGGGTGACAGAGTGATACTCTGTCTCAGAAAAAAGCAAATGTCATACCTGTTGGGAGTTACTCCCTGACACTTTCCCTGCCAGCCACTTCCTCCACCTCAGTCCCTGGTTGCCACTAATCTATTTTCTGTCTCTGTGAATTTGCCTATTCTGAACATTTCATAGAAATGAAATCATACAAGACGTGACCTTGTGTGCCTGACTGGTTCTTTCACTTAACATAATGCTAACTTTTTGTTTTTTTTGAGACGGAGTCTCGCTCTGTTGCCAGGGTGGAGTGCAGAGGCATGATCTCGGCTCACTGCAACCTGCAACCTCTACCTCCCAGGTTCAAGCGATTCTCCTGCCTCAGCGTCCTGAGTAGCTGGGACTACACGCATGCACCACCACACCCAGCTAATTTTTGTATTTTTAATAGAGATGAGGTTTCACCATGTTGGCCAGGATGGTCTCCATCTCTTGATGTCATGATCTGCCCGCCTCAGCCTCCCAAAGTGCTGGGATTACAGGCGTGAGCCATCATGCCTGGCCAATACTAATTTTTAAACAAAAAATAAAGTTCTTGGGGGTCCTATAATTCAAAACCTGCTTGCTAAATCAGGGCCTTCTGCAGGACCATGGGTAGGCAGGCAGGCCCAGGGACAGCAGCCTCCACCCATGTTGTCTTCTGCCCTGTGCAAATGCCACGTTATCCAATGCGGTCTTCCCTGATCACCCCAGCCAGAAGTAATTGATCTCTCTCTCCTTTTTTTTTGAGACACTTTCTCTTTCTGTTGCCCAGGCTGGAGTGCAATAGCACGATCTCGGCTCACTGCAACCTCTGCCTCCTGGGTTCAAGTTTTGATTCTTGTTCAGCTTCCCGAGTGGCTAGGATTACAGGCATGTTCCACCATGCCCGGCTAATTTCTGTATTTTTAATAGAGATGGGGTTTCACCATGTTGGCCAGGCTGGTCTCCAACACCTGACCTCAAGTGATCCACCCTCCTTGGCCTCCCAAAGTGCTGGGATTACAGGCATGAGCCCCCGCACCTGGCCCTCTCTTTTAAACCATTGCAGACTTTTGTTTGTCATTACTCTGAAGGCACTTAGAGCATTCTACCCTATACTACTTTTGTATATCACTTTCATTTGTGTTAGTGGAACTTATTTCTGTTACTAGGTCATAGAATCCTGGAAAACAAGGGTTGTGTTGCAGTGTCCATCATGACTTAGTGAGTTGCCAATGTTTGCAGGGTGAACGGGTAATTAAATAAATATTAAGGTGTTCACCTTGGAAAGCTTTTGTGAAATAAAGAATTATTTTGTCCAGGCTATTGATTCTGTACCAGATTTTCCCTCCTGCTATAAACAAATAGAAAACCAGACAGAATATGTAATGCAAATGTTTACAGACGTCAAACAGCAGGCAGCACCAGCCTATGATCCTCAAGAGCAGTAGGATAAACAGATGAGCCTGTGATCTGCTTTCTGTCTAGAGGCAGTCTCAGATCACAGAGCAAGGAGGAAGGGCCTGAGCTGAGCCCTCCCCTGTCTGGGGACGCTGAGGAGACTAGAATTTATAGGGCAAGAATACCAGAAAAGAGGGAGCCCTGGAGAGAAAGAGCTACTTATATAAATATGCATGGGGCTCCTTGGAGTCTTGTGGAATACTACCCTGCACATATGTAGGAGACTCCAGGAGACTGGGCAGAAAATGAGAACAGGGAGCTGTGAGCTGCATGGTTCCCAGAGCTCACACAGCACTGGGAACCTACTAGTTCTGCCCAGCTGCAATGGAGAGACCTTGCTTTGAGTCAAGAGCCCAGGAGGGCCATGCCTGAGAGGTATGGTTAAATGAGCTTTTTAGGAAAGATCACTATAGACCTACCATGACCAGGGTTAAAAAACAAGCATCAGAAGCATGAAGGTGATCCACAAGCAACTTAGGAGCTGAAAGAAAGAGAGAGAGAAGGGAGGACGGAAAAGAAACCAGTACGCTTTAAAGGAAGATAACAAAATCCAGGCACTCAATAATGTTGTGATATTATTAGAATTATTATTAGAAGGGCCATTTGGGCAGACATGGGAAGGAAATAGGCTGGAGATGTTTTAGGCAAACTTAGATGCTTCTTAATTGAGAAAGTTCAACATCCAATGAAAAAAGTCACTAGATATGTTCCAGATTTTAAAAGACTAAAAAGGGTCAGAAACTGGGTGCCGTGGCTCATGCCCGTAATCCCAGCACTTTGGGAGGCTGAAGCGGGTGGATCACTTGAGGTCAGGAGTTCGAGACCAGCCTGGCCAACATGGTGAAACCCCATCTCTACTAAAAATACAAAAATTAGCTGGGCGTGGTGGGAGGCACCTGTAGTCCCAGTTACTCAGAAGGCTGAGGCAGGTGAATTGCTTGAACCTGGGAGGCAGAGGTTACAGTGAACCAAGATCGTGCCACTGCACTCCAGCCTGTGCAAGAGAGCAAGACTCCACCTCAAAAAAAAAAAAAAAAAAAAAGGCTAGGTGTGGTGGCTCACACCTGCAATCCCAGCACTGTGGGAAGCTGAGGCAGGAGGATCATTTCAGCCCAGGAGTTCAAGACCAGCCTGGGCAACATGACAAAAACTCATTTCTGCAAAAAGTACAAAAATTAGCCTGGTATGGTTCCAAGCTGCTGAGAGGAGGCTAAGGTGGGAGGCTCGCTTGAGCCCAGGAGGCAGAAGTTGCAGCGAGCCATGATTTCACTACTGCATTCCAGCCTGGGTGATGGAATGAGACCCTGTCTCAGAAAAAAAAAAAAGACATAAAAGACTTGACAGCTAAATGCAGCATGTGACCCTGAATTGGATCCTTTATTAGAAGAGAACATGAGTGGGAAAATCGATGAAATTTGAAGATAATGTATAGGTTAGGTTAGAAATAGTTTTATAGGCTACACTAGGCACAGTACCTATGGGGTAGCCCTGCTCGGCAAGGAGCAGTTTTTTATATATATGAATATGAAAATAACATTGTTATCAGCGTTATTTCCTGATTTTCATGACAGTACTGTGGTTAAGTAAATGAATGCTTTTGTTTTTAGGAAATAGAAGTATTTAGAGGAAAAAGGGCCTATATCTGCAAATTACTCTGAAACATTTCAGAAACAAATTTTCTCTCATATATACATACATACATATAGATAAATAGATGGGTGAGTGTATGGGTGGGTAGGTAGGTTGGGTGGGTGGGTGGATGCGTGGATGGATGGGTGGGTAAGTGAGTGGGTAGGTGGATAGATAGATAAATACATAGATGGGCAATGCCCAGTCTAGATTAAGAATAAGTCTTGAAATTTCAGAGGAGGCTGGGCGTGGTGGCTCACGCCTGTAATCCTAGCACTTTGGGAGGCCGAGGTGGATGGATCACTTGAGGTCAGGAGTTCAAGACCAGCCTGACCATCATGGTGAAACCCCATCTTTATTTAAAAAAAAAAATTAAAAAAAGAAATTTCAGAGGAAGTGTGGTTTAACCTGTCTTCAATATATGTTTTGTTCTTAGAGCTTAAATATTGAAGGCCTCCCATCCAAAGGCCCTATACCGCCCTGGTTGGTAAGTGAAAGTTATTTAGTTTCAGGCCCATATTTTCAGGCTATATTTGCATAACTATTAAAAACCATTTCAGCCGGGCACGGTGGCTCACGCCTGAAATCCCAGCACTTTGGGAGGCCGAGGTGGGTGGATCACGAGGTCAAAAGATCGAGAGCATCCTGGCCAACATGGTGAAACCCCGTCTCTACTAAAAATACAAAAATTAGCCGGGTGTGGTGGCACACACCTGTAGTCCCAGCTACTCAGGAGGCTGAGGCAGGAGAATCGCTTGAACCAAGGAGGCAGAGGTTGCAGTGAGCTGAGATTGAGCCACTGCACTCCAGCCTGGTGACAGAGTGAGACTCCATCTCAAAAAAAAAAAAAAAAAAACCATTTCAGGCCAGGCACATTGGCTCACATCTGTAATCCCAGCACTTTAGAAGGCTGAGGCAGGTGGATCACTTGAGGTCAAGAGTTTGAGACCAGTCTGGCCAACATGGTGAAACCCTGTCTCTATTAAAATACAAAAATTAGCTGGGCGTGATGGTGCATGCGTGTAGTCCTGGATACTTGGGAGGCTGAGGCAGGAGAATCACTTGAACCTGGGAGGTGGAGGTTGCAGAGAGCTGAGATCATGCCACTGCACTCCAGCCTGGGCGGCAGAGTAGGAATGGCTTCGAGCAGCGGAGTTCATTCTTAACCACAGGAGGCCAAGCCTGTGTGGCTGTTGTAGATGCTTCCTGTGCCTCCTGCCTTCCTCTGGGTTCCTCATTTAAGTGGCCATATAGATCCCTGAAATTGGAAGGGTCCAGGGAGAGAAATGTTGGTTGTTCTGGGATCCTGAGCTGGGAGGGTCCTTTAAAAACAATAACAACAACCACCAAAGAAACCATTTCAAAAAAATGTATCTTCTTGCCTTTGAAAAATTTGCCGGTTGTGCTTAGATGTATGAAATATATTAACCTTCTTTTGCTCTCTGTCTTAGTTGGATACAAAGTACCTGTCACCATTGTTGCTGGCTTATGAAGATATAATGAAAGAGAAGGACGAGCTCAATGCCACCCTCAAGGTAGACTGGCACATGTCTCAGAAGAGACAAGATTTATAAAAATAAAGGACCGCTTCAAATTTTACAGAAACATTTTGAATGTGGATATGCCCACCATATTATAGATATTCAAATGTTTATTAGAGGACAGAAAGGAGGAAGGAAAGAGTGTAGCAGGGTGGGATGGAGGGAGGGAGGGAAAGAAGGAAGAGGGGAGGAAGTAAGGGAGTGATTGGGAGAGCAGGCGGGGTGGGTAGGGAGCGAGGGGAGAGGTCTGGAAGGCCAGGACAGGGCTGCTTGGAAAGCCCTGGCTTTCTGGACAGCCGGCCCATGTGGGCTGAGATCTTGGGGTGCAGGAAAGACAGCAGGAGGGAAGCACTTCTTCCCTGGTACTCTGCAGCTGCAAACACCACCATTAGAAAGACCATTTGGGCAGACACGGGAAGGAAATAGGCTAGAGATGTTTTAGGCAAACTTAGATGCTTCTTAATTCTAGGATGAGCTGACCCCAGGGAAGTCCGATTACTGAGCTGTTGGAAATGGATAGGAAGTGAGGTTTTTATCCATTTCTGCCTTGTCCACCACCATTTCATGGAATGGCTTCGGGCAGCGGAGCTCATTCTAACCGCAGCAGGCCAAGCCTGTGTGGCTGTCGTAGATGCTTTCTGTGCCTCCCGCCTTTCTCTGGGTTCCTCATTTAAGTGGCCATATAGATCCCTGAAATTGGAAAGATCCAGCAAGAGAAATGTTGGTTGTTCTGGGATCCTGAGCTGGGAGGGTCCAAGAGGCTTCCAGCGTGTTCCTTGTCAGTGATGCTGTCCTGTGTCCATGTCCCATGGAAAGAAAGTTCAATCCTTTTCATTAAGTCTTAGTGTTGGACGCTTAATTTTCTAAGAGCATGAATAAGCCTTGTACTAATTGAATATATAACAATCCTAATAACTAATAATATTATTTTGGTGCTCTCTCTAAATCTGGGTCAGCACACACTTTCTGTAAAGGGCCAATTAATAAGTAATTTAGGCTTTGGAGGCCATGCAGTTTCTGTTCGCACGTGCTCAGCCCTGCTGTTGCAACATGAAGGCAGCTGAAGATAGCATGTAGATAATGGGTGAAGCCGTGTTCCAATAAAACTTTCTTTACAAAAACAGGCAACTGGTTTGCACACTTTAGTTTGCTTGACTCCTGTTCCAAAAAAGAGTCACATGGACTGCCAGCAGTGAGTGAGTGTGTCTGCGTGGAGAGATGAGAGGAGAAGACACTTGGCAGTGCCGCTTCAAGTTAAAAGGGTGTAAGCATAAACACTGACAGCTGGGAGTAGAATATTTTAGAGGCACACCAGAGTAAATCTTGGCACCTCAGATTCTCACCAGAGGACAGCGCAGGACACAGAAACTGGAAAAGCCCTGACGGAGGAGGCTCAGCTAAAGTGTCACATGCACAGACTGGTGGGAGTTCAAACAAACAGAGGCTGTTAGGAGTCAAAACAGGTCTAGCGACAGACCTTGTGTTGCCGCTGATGGCCGATGAGGCTCTGCACACTGATGACACTAGTAAGACACTTTCCAGTGGTTGTCAGGGACAAAACTAAGCCTTGGCTGAACGTGGTGGCTCATGCCTGTGATCCCAGCATTTTGGGAGACTGAGGCAGGAAGATCGCCCTTTCCTCTGGGTACCTCATTTAAGTGGCGATATAGATTGTCAGGATCCAGGGAGAGAAACGTTGGTTGTTCTGGGATCCTGAGCTGGGAGGGTCCTTAAAAAACAATTAAAATTACCCTGGCATGGTGGCATACAAAAATTAGCTGGGCATAGTGGCACACAAAGATACAAAAATTAGCTGGGCATGGTGGCAAACAACTTTGGTCCCAGGTACTTGGGAAGCTAAGCTGGGAGGACTGCTTGAGCCCTAAGAGGTTGAGGCTGCCGTGAGGTATGATTGCACCACTGCACTGTAGCCTGGGAGACAAAGTGAGACCCTGTGTTAAAACACAAAAATAAAAAAATAAGAGCTTCCTCCAACTCCCACACTAACTGACCCCTTCCCCACCAAACCTAGCTTTAATTAAAGATGAAAAGTGCTTATTTTTTATATTAAAAACCTCCAGTTTATTCCCCTGAGTCTTTAAAGAAAGGAAAAATGACAGTGTTGATGGGCAGCTCTGCCTTTTCTGTCAGTATTCGGCAGTGATAGAACAACGTTATCAAATGAGGAGCTGAGTACTTGGAAGCCCGGTGCTTTGCCTCTTGTACTTGGCCTTACATTTTGTCCTGGTGCTTTCTCACTAGACCATAAGCTCCCTGAGAGCAGGCACCACTTGCGCTGGTACCGAGAGTGGAAGGCTGGCCTGGTGTGAGACCTTGCTAAAGGCTGTTACCGTTTGATTTTAGCCACAGCAGCAGCACCAGAACGGAGACATAGAGACGTGTGTGTATGTATGTATTGTAATTTACGTATATTTTCTTTCAGGAGGAAATGAGAATGTTTAGGATGCGAGTGCAAGAAGTGGTGAAAGAAAATGAAGAATTGCACCAGGTGTTAAATAAGAGCAGTCCTGTTACCACTGAGGAATGGCAAGTGACGTGGTGTTTCTGCTCTTTTGCTAACTTAAAACACATGATAATAGGAAAATGTGTTATAAAATTATGAAATACATAATTACATTTTTAACTAAAATATTTTAAGGGAGAGTTTCTAAGAAATTCATAAAGTACAATAAAACTCTAATAAATTATTCTAAACTTATATTTTCAAGATGACTTTTAAAATTCTAAGTAGGTTCTCAAACCTGAAATATAGTTGCTTTCTGCTTTTTATTTTCTGAGGTGGTATTTTTCTAGGGGGATTTTCCCATCTCAGACCTGGAGAGTCTCATCCCTTCTTAGGCCGCAGTGATAGCTCCCAGGGCTTGAGAACAGAAAGCTCAGGATGAGGCTTGGACCACCAGCTCCCATTCGCCCTGCCCTGGCAGATTCCCTGATAGCTGAGGGTACCCTACTTCCAACCTGTCCTTCCTCGAAAGCCCCTTCTGCACTCCTTATCCTCTAGGGTCCTGCTGGAGTGGCGCCTGTCTATAGCGCTGCCTTCAGGAGAGGCCGTCGTTGCTCCCTTCTCTCTCTCTCTCTTTTTCCCTCCTCCCTCCCTCCCTCCTTTTTCATTTTGAGGCAGAGTCTTGCTGTGTTGCCCAGGCTGGAATGCAACAATGACGTGATCTTGGCTCACTGCAACCTCTACCTTCTGGATTCAAGCAATTCTCCTGCCTCAGCCTCCCAAGTAGCTGGGACTTTAGGCACACGCCACCACGCCAGGCTAATTTTTGTAGTTTTAGTAGAGACAGATTTCATCACGTGGGCCGGGCTGGTCTCAGACTCCTGACCTCAAGTGGTCTGCCTGCCTTGGCCTCCCAAAGTACTGAATTACAGGCATGAGCCACTGTACTCGGCATCTCTGTTTCTGATGTTTTTTAGATTTAGGATCTCAATCTGTTGCCCAGGCTGGAGTGCAGTGGCTCAGTCATAGCTCACTGCAGCTTCAACCTCCTGGGCTCAAGCCATCCTCCCACCTCAACATCCCAAGTAGCTGGGACTACAGGTGTGCACTACCATGCCCAGCCAATTTGTTTTATTTTTTGTAGAGACAGGGTCTCACTGTTTCCCAGACTGATCTTGAACTCCTAAGCTCAAGTGATCCTCCCATCTTGGCCTCCCAAAGTGCTGGGATTACAGGTGTAAGCCACAGTGCCCAGCCCCTTGTCTCTAGTTCTGATGTGGCCCTAAACACATGCCCTGGTCCCAGTACCTGCCACACTGTGCCTGCCTATCCTGTCTGCCTCCACATCTGCCTCCCTCTCCTCCTTTGTGAACTCAAGGGCAGGAACCAACGTTTATTTTTGTGTGTGGCCCCGCATCTAGCACAGCAACTGCAAATGTCTGTTAACTGAATTAGAGAAAGTACACATCTTTAGAAGCCTAAAAGCTGTATCCAGGCAGGACTAAGAAAACCAAAACTACTCACTTTGAATAAGTATGTCATATTTAGTGTTTTCTAATGTCTTAACATCACTGGGAAAAATGACATATTTTCTAGATGTGATGTTTAGAAATCTGGAATTGAGTCACAGCATTCTTACTGTTGGTTCTCCCTGATTTTATGATCACCGATGCGTCAGGTGGGCCTGGCCCGGGCAACTCCTGGGTCTTGGTGCTCTGTGACCTCCAAATCCTGAGCTTGGATTTCCTTCCGCCAGGGTTCCTAGTGTCTCCCCTCGTGCCCTCCTTGAACAGTGCCCTGGAAAGCAGCTTAACCAGGCTGGGGCTCAAGAGACCTTGTGAGATTCCAGAACCCAGATTCCTTCCCTAGCCTTGTATATAGCTACAAGTCCAACTTGTCTGCATTTCCTTAAAATGAAAACAACTAAACAAAGGAAAGAAAGACAGGCCCTGCTTTCAAATCCACAGTCCTGCAGTGTTCTCCAGTCCTGCGTTTGTTGGGATTTGAAGTCTGTCCTCTGCTCTAGTGTGATGGCCCACGCTGGTATGGGGAGAGCATCAGGCTTGCTCGGGGCCTCCCTGGCCGCCAGCCCCTCACTTTGAATTCACTGCCCTCCGGCTGGAGCATCACACTTGGTGGGCAGAGCTCCTTGCCGCTCTCGGTACCTGCACACGTGCATGGCTGCTAAACCTGCACGTGGCATTCGGTACACGGACTTCATCCTTCAGCAGATGCTTGGCTGGAGCATCACACTTGGTGGGCAGAGCTCCTTGCTGCTCTCAGTACCTGCACACAGCACTCGGTACACGGACTTCATCCTTCAGCAGATGCTTGCTTTTTTTTTTTTTTTTTTTTTGAGATAGAATCTTGCTCTGCCACCCAGGCTGGAGGGCAGTGGCATGATCTCAACTCATAGCAACCTCTGCCTCCTGGGTTCAAGTGATTCTCCTGCCTCAGCTTCCTGAGTAGCTGGGATTACAGGCCCATGTCACCACACCTGGCTAATTTTTTTTTTGTTTTGTTTTGTATTTTTAGTAGAGACAAGGTTTCACCGTGTTAGACAGGCTGATCTCCAACTTCTGACCTCAGGTGAGCTGCCCACCTCGGCCTCCCAAAGTGCTGGGATTATAGGCGTGAGCCACTGCATCTGGCCCAGCGGACACTTTCTGCTTGATTGCCAGTAATTTCTCAATGAACTTCTGGGCTGCAACTAAATTTTGTACTTCTTTCCCTAACTTCCTCTGAATCACTGGGTAACCTCAGGCTTAATGGGTTTGTTTCTCTATAAAATAAGAGGGCGGCTGGGCAGAGTGGCTCATGCCCGTAATCCCAGCACTTTGGGAGGCCAAGGCAGGAGGATCAGTTGAGGCCGAGAGTTTGAGACCAGCCTGGACAACATGGTGAAACCCAGTCTCTACTAAACATACAAAAAGTAGCTGGGTGTGGTGGTGCATGCCTGTGATCCCAGCTACTCAGGAGGCTGAGGCAGGAGAATCACTTGAACCCAGGAGGCAGAGGCTGCAGTGAGCCGAGATCGTGCCACTGTACTCCAGCCTGGGCAGCAGAGCAAGACCCTGTCTCAAAAAATAATAAATAAATAAAATAAGAGGGAGTATTAACCCAAATCTGAGATTTTGAACTTTTTTTAGGAATGGGGGATCCCTTTAATTTAAAAAAGAAATAGGCCAGGCTGGGTGGCTCACCCCTGTAACCCTAACTCTTTGAGGGGCCAAGATGGATCACTTGAGGCCAGGAGTTTGGAGCTGCAGTGAGCTATGATCACACCGCTGTGACCAGCCTAGGCGACAGAACAAGACCTTGTCTCAAAAAAATATATATATATATTAGCTGAGCGTGATAGCATGCACCTAGCTATTCAGAAGGCTGAGGCAGGATTGATTAAGCCCAGGAATTCAAGGCTACAGTGAGCTATGATGGCGCTTGGATAACCAAGCACGACCTGGGTGACAGAGCAAGACCCTGTTTCTAAAAAATAAAAAATAAAATGAATGAAGGGAGGGAGGAAGAAATAAATGAACAAATGAATGAATGAACAAATAAAGAAGTCTTATAAATTAGTCCAAAATTTGGCCAGGCATGTGGCTCACACCTATAATTCCAATGCTTTGGGAGGCCAAGGCAGGAGGATCACCTGAGGTCAGGAGTTTGAGACTAGGCTGGCCAACATGGTGAAACCCTGTCTCTACCAAAAAAAGTTAATAACAAAAATTAGCTTGGTGTGGTGGTGCGTGCCCATAATCCCAGATACTCAGGAAGCTGAGGTGGAGGTTGCAGTGGCCCAAGATCTCACCACTGCACTCTAGCCTGGGCAACAGAGTGAGACCCTATCTCAAAATAAATAAGTCTGAAACATAAAACAGACCATCGTGGAGCTGCCAAGTTTGTGGAGGGAGTGAGGAGGCTGGCACAGACCAGTTTGGGGTGAGGCCCTTCCTGACAACATGGCAGCCCACGCCATGGGTGCCAGTAGCAGGCAAGAGGCACCCCCACAGTGCCCAGGAGCCAGTGCACAGCCACTGTTGGGGCCACACCACCGTTACAGCTTGATTCCTTTCATCTTATCTCTTTCCTTCCCCCACCTCACCTTTAGGATTTTAAGTGCAAATTGAGATTGTTTATTGCTTACTAAGTAAACTTACCACCCAGTGTACTTTGGGTGGTCAACATTTAGCTAGGTGATTTCTAAGTTCCCTGCAGCTCATTCTAATCAGAATTTGCAATCTGGAGGGCTGAGCTGGGCTGGGATTTACATTGCACTGGAAGGAGAGGGTTTGCTCGTGCTGAGAGGAAAGCTGGGGCAGATTCGTACGGTTCTAAGAAACCATTTCAAAGCCTGTTAACAGTAATTTTTCTTTTTCTTTTTTTTTTGCAAATATGCTACTGATTATGGAGGAGTATTATAAAATTAAAATGGGAACTTTCTAAATGCTTTAAACATATGCCATATGGGCTTCAAAATAATGTAGTGGGTGGCAGTATTAGAGGTTTATACAGATGAAACCTCATCAGCCATTTAGTGACTGCTCAAGCTGGGTATTGTGCACATGGGAGTCTCCTACTCTATTCTCTTTACTTTTGTACATGTTTGAAATTTGACATCTAAGAGTATTTCTGAAGCAGTCCGTAATTCAGACCTCATGGCTAGCCTTCTCCACCTTACTGCAAATGGCAGGATTTGTTGCTGTGTTAACATGTTTAACACAAAGGCATGGCTTGCTGTTCATGACCTATAATATACCCATTGCCTCCTTTTAGATTCCAGAGTATCCCTGTAGCCATTCAGCACCTGAATCACAGTATTTCATCTTGTAAATCAATTGCAGGCGGCAGCTTCAGACTCAAGCAAAACTGGTTTTAGAGGAAAACAAGTTGTTGCTGGAGCAGTTGGAGATTCAGCAAAGGAAGGCCAAGGACAGCCACCAGGAGCGCCTCCAAGAAGGTGAGGTCTTTCCAGCTGAGCACTGGCCAGATGCTGATGTCACTATTGTCATTTTACCCTTCTACCTCCCTCCTGCTGGGGTCCCCAGTCATGTTTTACATTCTTTACTGAAATGCAACTGTTTATAACCTTTCCAAGTCATTACCCTCAGTGCATAGATTGCTTTCTCAAACTCCACTGTCTCTGATCATCCCATGGGTTTGTAAATCACTTGTAGGTGATAGTGCTAGACTCAGCAGAGCTGGTTTCAGGGTAAAATAGTACCTTAGAAATGGGAAAGACCATGAGAGGTAAGCATCTGAAATAACACAGGGTCTCTTCCCAGATATTTGTTGGATGAGTAAATCAGCAGAACCATTCACTTTCTAAACAGTTCCCCTGTGTCTTTCCTTCCTTCAGAGCTGCAGGCACGGGAGGCGAAATCTCTGCAGGTTAGATCACCGTCAGATACCTTCTGAGGGTGTCCCTCTTCCTGTCTCTTCCCACACACTGCCCCAACCCCTAGGAGCCTCATAGTCTGTGACAGTGCACAGCTGTAAGGAGGCCAGGCTAGGAGTCATTGCTTCTGCTTTAAAACCACAATTTAAAACAGGGTTTCACCATGTTAGCCAGGCTGGTCTCAAACTCCTGACCTTAGATGATCCATCCACCTTGGCCTCCCAAAGTGCTGGGATTACAGGCGGGAACCACCGCGCCCGGCCTAAAACCACACTTCATGAGTACAAAATGTAGTGGCATTTTTTTTCCCTTTGCTATACTGTTTTTCTTTCCTAGTGAAGAACAGCATAGGCTGGGAAGCTGAAACCCAAGCTGTCTTGCATGAGGCTGTGGCACTCGGATAAGCAGGTGACGGTTTTCCCCTCTCCAGCTGCTTATGGAATGGCAGCCCCTTCCATGCCATGGCAGGTCCATGACAAGGCCCTGCTGTGGCTGCAGTTGCTGGGCTAGCACTTCCTGTGTTTCTGAGAACCAGGTAGTGTTTAAAGATGACAGCATCTCAGAGAGGTACACAGGAGTTTCCTGCACCTGACTTCCCCTGAGATCTGCATGGCCCAGGAGTATTTGTCTTTATTCTCACATTGTCGAGGAGGAGAGGAGAAATAGAGTTGTGGGCCCTCCTATCTTTGTTTTCGGGGTTGGGGATGACATTAATTTCCTATTTACTGAGCTTCATTTTCTTGAACCTACGAGATCTGAACAGATAGGCGGATTTCTGGTCACACGGGGCAGGGAAACCGTTTGACCTGTATGATTCAGTGAGTTGCCTATGCTATTTTCCCATTGCCCAGAAACAGCCATTCACTTTGACCAATTAAATATTTTCTTCTTTTTTTGAGACAGAGTCTCACTCTGTCACCCAGACTGGAGTGCAGTGGTGCGATCTCGGCTACTGCAACCTCTGCCTCCCAGGTTCCAGCGATTATCATGCCTCAGCCTCCCGGGTAGCTGGGATTACAGGCACGCACCACCATGCCCAGCTAATTTTTGTATTTTTCATAAAGGGTATTTCACCATGTTGGCCAGGCTGGTCTTGAAATCCTGACCTCCAGTGAACCACCCACCTCAGCCTCCCAGAGTGCTAGGATTACAGTCGTGAGCCACTGCACCCAGCCACCAATTAGATATTTTCATAGAGTAGAGAGATGTACAGTTTTATGCTGTAATACCTCTAAGTGCGAGTGTCAACAGACGCCCAAGAAAGGTCTTATTACATACAACCATGTAACATAGGATGAAAATATTTATGACTACTTTAGATACAGGACATAAAATAAAAAATTCAATGTGGAAAGGGAAGGAAAATAATAAATCTGGTTTTCAGTTTGGCCATGTTTGATATCCTTAAAGATCTTGAAAATCTTGCAGCTTTCAGGACTATGTTATGACGTATGCTTGCACACCTGTGTGTGATTTAAGGCTGCAGTCTCAGGAAGGTCAGTTCCTTGAAGACTGGAATCGTGTTTTAAATATTATAGTGGATCTTATTTTTAAAATCATATATTTAGTGAGCGCTTAATGTAGAGATAGTAATTTCTTTGGGGTTTTTTGTTTTTGGCGACGAGGTCTTGCTGTGTCATCCAGGCTGGAGTGCAGTTGGCACAGACGTGGCTCAGTGTAGTCTTGATCTCCTGGGCTCAAACAGTCCTTCTGCCTCAGCGTCCCGGGTCTCTGGGACCACAGGCACATGCCATCATGCCCTGCTAATTTTTAAATTTTTATGTAGCAATGAGGGGTCTCACTATGTTACCCAGGCTGGTCTCGGACTTCTGACCCCCTCAGCCTCCCAATGGGCTGGGGTTCAGGTGTGAGTCACCATGCTTAGTAGGGACAGTAATTTCTAAAGAGAAGGCCTTTGGTGTTAATTTGTAACACTCCAAAAGATCTTTAACAGGTCATTTTTATCAGCTGACTCTCGTTAGTATTTCCTAATAGCCAGTAATTGTGTTTTGTGAAGCCTTCTGTGGCAAGTTTGTATCCTCGTCTTTTGTTTTTCAGTTTCTAAGGTGACTAAACAGCTAATGCTCCTGGAGACAAAAACCCAGGACCAGGAAAAGGAGCTAGCAGAGAACAGGGAACAGCTGGAGATTTTACGCGCCAAATATCAAGAACTCAAAACACACTCAGATGGCAAAATCGCAGTGGAAGTTCATAAATCAATTGTAAATGAATTAAAAAGGTAAGGATTTAATGTTTTGTCTTTTTTATTTATTTATTTATTTTTTATTGAGACAGGGTCTTGCTATGTTGCCCAGGCTGGTCACAAACTCCTGGACTCCAGTGATCTGCCCACCTCAGCCTCTCAAAGTGTTGAGATTAAAGGCATGAGCCACTGTGCCCAGCTGATTTAGTGACTTTTTGAGTATAATGAGTCATTCTGCCTGTGGTTATAGGCAGAATGGAGAGAGGTTGCTTAGTCCTTTCTGGATTTCTTCACCTATGTTCATGTGTAGCATAGCAGCACAAGCATCTGAAAGTGAGATTGGGACTTTTTTTTTTTTGAGACAGAGTCTCACTTTGTCACCAGGCTGGAGTGCAGTGGCGTGCTCTCAGCTCACTGCAACCTCTGCCTCTCAGATTCAAGCGATTCTTCTGCCTCAGCCTCCTGAGTAGCTGGGACTACAGGCACTCACCGCCACACTCAGCTAATTTTTGTATTTTTAGTAGAGATGGGATTTCACCATGTTGGCCAGGCTGATCTTGAACCGGGCTCGAGCAGTTGACTCACCTTGGCCTTCCAAAGTGCTGGAAATCCAGGTGTGAGCCACCACGCTGGGCCAGACATGTGCTTTTCTATTGCAGCAGAGGAAGGAAATATTTTTGAAATCATGGTCATCTTTATAATTTTATTTTTCTTAGACATGTATTCCTGCAGCCAATGTGATTCGTGGTTGTGTCATAACTACATAAATATACATGAAACAACGCTTCAGTCAACAATGGATGACATATACAACAGTGGTACCATACAAGTATAACAGGGCCAAAATATTCCTGTCACTTGGTGATGCCACAGCCATTGTAACACCATAGCTCAATGCATGACTCACGTGTTTGTGATGATCTGGTGTAAACAAACCTGCACTGCCAGTCCTGTGAAAGTCTAGCACATGCAGTTACGTACGGTACACAATCCTTGATAATGATAATAAATGACTATGTTACTGGTTTATGTATTTACCCTACTTTTTTTTTTTTTGAGATGGAGTCTTGCTCTTGTTGCCTAGGCTGGAGTGCAATGGTGCGATCCCAGCTCACGACAGCCTCTGCCTCCTGGGTTCAAGAAATTCTACTGTCTAAACCTCCCAATTAGCTGGTTTTAAAGGCATGTGCAATAATGCCCAGCTACTTTTTTTTTTTTTTTTTTTGGTATTTTTAGCAGAGCAGGGTTTCATCGTGTTGGTCACACTGGTATTGAACTCCTGATCTCGTGATCCAACTGCCTCGACCTTCCAAAGTGCTGGGATTACAGGCGTGCGCCACTGCACTCGGCCATATTTACCTTACTTTTTATTGTTATTTTAGAGTGTACTTCTACTTATAAAGGAATAAAGTTAACTGTAAAACAGGCTCAGGCAGGTCCCTCAGGAGGTGTCCAGAAGCAGGCATTGTTATCACAGGAGGTGAAAGCTCCATGCGTGTTACTGCCCCTGAAGACTTTCCAGTGGGTTGAGGACAGTGACACTGATGATCCTGCCCCTCTGCAGGCCTAGGCTTCTATGTGCATTTGTTCTTCATTTAAAAAAGAAACAAAAACGTCTAGAAAGTTTAAAAAAAATTTTTTAATAGAAAAAAGCTGGAGAATAACAATATAAAAATAGAAAGTATTTTTGTACAGCTGTATGTGTGTTTTAAGCTGTTATAAAAAAAGTCAAAAAGTTAAAAAATTAAAAAGTTTATAAAGTAAAAAGTTATCATAAACTAAAATTAATGTAGTATTGAAGGAAGAAAAATTTTTAAAATAGTTAAGTGTAGTCTAAGTGTATGGTATTTAGTCCACGGGAATGTACAGAATGTCTGAAGCCTTCACATTCACTCATCGCTCACTCACTCACCCAGAGCAACTTCCTTCCAGTCCTGCAAGCTCCATTCAGGGTAAGTGCCCTGTACAGGTGAACCATTTTTATCTTTTTTTTTTCTGATGTTGGGGGGACAGAGTCTCACTCTGTCACCCGGTCACCCAGGGGCTGCAGTGGAGCAGTGGCATGATCTTGGCTCACTACAACCTCTGCTTTCTGGGTTCAAGCAATTCTTGTGCCTCAGCCACCTGAGTAGCTGGGATTATAGGAGTGCGCCATCATGCCCAGCTAATTTTTGTATTTTTAGTAGAGATGGGGTTTTGCCATGTTGGCCAGGCTGGTCTTGAACTCCTGACCTCAACTGATCCACCCACCTCGGTTCCCCGAAGTTCTGGGATTACAGGCGTGAGCCACCGTGGCCGGCTCCATTTTTATCCTTTCTATTGTATTCTGACTGTACTTTTTCTGTTTAGGTATGTTTAGTTACACAGATACTTACCATTGATTTATACTTGCCTTTAGTGTTCAGTACAGTAACATGCTGTGCAGGTTTGTAGTCTATGAGCAAACAGCTCCACCATCTAGCCTACATGTGTGGTAGGCTGTGCCGTGTGGCTTTGTGTGAGTACACTCTGTGGTGCTCACACAATGATGACATCACCTAATGATGAGTCTCCCAAAACGTATCCCCGTTGTTAAGTGACACACGATTGTATTCTGATAGCCCCGTAGATGTAAGTAAGGAAAGTATAAAAAGTTTAAAAGGAAGTCACTAATGGTGAAGGCAAGGGGGAGAAATGACATTTTAAAATAACAAGGATGCCACCAAATCTTTTTTCAGTGGAAATTAAAGAAAGACTTTAGTGGCTCCGAATGCACTGACTGGGGAGGAAAGCCTTTACGGCAGTTTTGGCTGAGCGGCTTTGGGTTCAGAGCTGATAGGTGGGTCGAGGGTGGAGGAATAAGGAGCTTGGAGCCGGGGGTGTGACCCTAATGGGCCCTCCCACAGAAGGGGCGGTGTTTGGGGAGAGAATTTATAACATGGAAGAGGGACAGGAATTCATCAGAGCTGGACTGTGGATTCCATGAAAACCTAGTGGAAAAACTGACAAAATGAGCAGTAGGAAACTCAGTGTTTTTGCTTTGACTACTGCAGACGTGAAGGAAGGTGAGGACACGTTGGAGTGAGGCTCAAGAGGGCAGAAGGGCCCTCCGACAGCCTCCATTAGGAAGCCCCTTCCCCTGCTGGCGTCATAATAGAGACAGGCCGCATGCAGCATATGTACTATGAATCAGCAAAGCAGCCACTGAACCAGCGCTCACACTGGGGAATATCTAGGAACAGTTTGGGAAAGGGTTGTGCCTCAGGCAAAAGTGAGGTTGTGAGGACAAGATTTTTGTATAAGGATAAAAGCGTTCAGTTGAACCTGTAGGGGGCGAGGGAGCATCGAGGCGTGGTGCGCACGTGTTCTTTCCCGTACCCTGGTTGAAAGCCAGGCAGAAAATGGGCATTTTGTGTTGCTTCCTCTGCTCATGTTCCTGGTGAGCTGTCAGTTGGCTTTGGGGCAGACTACTGGTCACACCTGGAAGCAGAGATGGCTCTCTTTGCTTTTACTATTTTTCTAGAAAGGTTGGGCCTACTCAGGATGAAGGTGGGATAAAAACAAGGTGTCCACCCACTTCTCTAAGGAAATGTAGCAGACTGCTTTGGGGAGAGCTAAAGATTTAGGGGGACAGGTGGTATCTACAAAGGAAAATCTGTATCCTGGCTTTTGGAAGACCTGTATCCTAAAGTGAAGCCAACCATTGCACGCACCTTGTCTTGTACACAGAGGCCTCCTCGGCAGCCAGGGAGTGCCCGCACAGGGAACCACCAGGGCAGAAAATCCCTCAGTTGACACAGTACACACCAAGTACCAGTTCCTCCTCCTCAAATCAGAACAGATGACTAGATGTGCACAAGCAACAGGGGTCATTAGGCATGATGAAAGAAATGGCAAGGTGAGAGGGAGACCCAGATCAGCAGAGAAGCTCAGGGGAAGCGGAGAGAATGCCTTAAAAGCACAAAATGCCCTGAGAAAAGAAAGTACAGTCACTGAGAGCAAGATTAAACATGATCGCCAGAATTTAAAAAATACCACGAGGGCCGAAAGCTATATTTGAAGACTCTCTTAGAACTAAGGAAACAAACAGTTGGGAACTGGAGAGAAAAGGTACTAGAAGTGGAGGACCCATCCAGGAGGTCCAGCCCTAGGTCATCAGGAACCTCAGAAGGAAACGAGAGACAATATAAAGGAAGATGCTAATAGTTGAAGGGCATTTGCAGACCTCTAAAGACCTTGGTGGGTTCACTGCAGAGGCACCCACTGCAGTGAATGAAAAAAGGACCCCCACACCCACACATATCCTAATGAAACATCAGTCAACCAAAAGTGATGAGATAGGCCAGGCACAGTGGCTCACGCCTGTAATCCCAGCACTTTGGGAGCTGAGGTGGGCAGAATGCTTGAGGCCAAAAGTTCAAGGCCAGCCTGGCCAACATGGTAAAACCCCATCTCTAGTAAGAATACAAAAAGTAGCCAAGCATGGTGGTGGGGGCCTATAATCCCAGCACTTTGGGAGGCCAAGGTGGGTGGGTCACTTGAGGTCAGGAGACTGAGACCAGCCTGGCCAACATGGTGAAACTCCATCTCTACTAAAAACACAAAAATTAGCCAGGCATGGTGGTGCATGCCTGTAGTCGCAGCTGCTCAGGAGGCTGAGGCAGGAGAATGGCTCGAACCCAGGAGGTGGAGGTTGCAGTGAACTGAGATTGCACCATTACACTCAAGCCTGGGTGATAGAGTGAGACTCCGTCTCAAAAAAAAAAAAAAAAAAAAAAGAATTTTGAGAAACCACAGACATGTTTGGAGGGAAAGCATTTGTAGACTGTCCTCAGAATGTTAAAGTATGTGGTCTTTATTCTCATAGTTGAGTTGAGTTGAGTTTAAGATAAGATCTCATCCTGTCTTCCAGGCTGGAGTGAAGCGGCTTGCTCGATCATGGCTCACTTGGAGCCTTGAACTCCAGGCCCAAGGGATTCTCCTCCCTTGGTCTCCCAAGTGGCTAGGACTATAGTCATGTGCCACCATGTGGGACTAACTTTTAAATATTTTTGTAGAGATGGCATCTTGCTGTGTTGCCTAGGTTGGTCTTGGACTCTTGGCCTCAAGTGACCCTCCTCCCTTGGCCTCCCAAAGTCTAAGATTATAGGCATGAGCACCATTCCTGGCCCCTGGTCTTTGTTCTTTAGGCCACAGGAAATAAAGGCATTTTGTCTGGGAGGGTTTTAAGAAAGTCTTAGGTGGCTCACACCTGTAATCCCAGCACTTTGGGAGGCCAAGGCGGGCGAATCATGAGGTCGAGAGATCGAGACCATCCTGGCCAACATGGTGAAACCCCGACTCTATTAAAAATACAAAAATTAGCTGGGTGTGGTGGCACACACATGTAGTACCAGCTACTCAGGAGACTGAGGCAGGAGAATTGCTTGAACCCAGGAGGCAGAGGTTGCCCAGTGAGCGGAGATCATGTCACTGCACTCCAGCCTGGCCACAGAATGAGACTTCGTCTCAAAGAAAAAAAAAAGGAAGTCCTGGGGTAGGGTGGGGCGCAGTGGCTAACGCTTGGGATCCCAGCACTTTGGGAAGCCAGGGCGAGAGGATCTCTTGAGCCCAGGAGTTAAAATTTCTTCAGGGAAGTACAAAACATGACATAGTGGATTTGAAAAAGAAACAAATAGAATTTTTAGAACTGAAACACACAATAGCCAAAATTAAGAATTCTTACTCTTTTAAAGATGTTCTATTTATATATGTATACACATACATATATATAATGTGTATATATTTATATGTAAATATTAGTATTTATATATAAATATATGTGTGTATGTGTATATACATGTATATATAAATGAGGATAATAAGATGGAGAGAGACTTGCAATCAGGAGGACTGTTTTAAATGTGATGTTCAAGGAAGGCCCCCGAGGAGGGAATAACTAATTCAAGGCAGAATGGCTGAGAAGCAAGAAGAAAGTAAAATGAAAGTAAATGATAGTGATAAATATACAGGTAAATGTAATGAACACGAGTCTATAAAATGATAATATGTTTGGGGATTTAAGAATACATAAAATTAAAAGGCATGACAATAATAGCATATAATCAGACACAAGGTCCATGGAGTTTGTGTTCTAAAGTCTTTATGTCATTCGGAAGAGGATGAAAGTGTTAACTGATTTTATAATTTGAAAATATGTATGATGAAATTTCTGGAAACAATGTATATAACTTTTAAACTAGTACGGGGAAAAAGAATGCTTACAAAATAATCCAAGTAAGAGTAGGAAAATGGAAGGTAGGCAAGTGGGAGAATAGAAAACACGAAGTAAAGTGTTAGATTTAAAGCCAGACATATCAGTAGTAGATACACTAAGTGGACAAAATACTCCAGTTAAAAGACAAAGAATGTCACACTGGCTAAACTAAAATGCAACTGTGTTGTCTTTAAGATATATGTTGCAAGTGTCAAGATAGAGAAAGCTTAAAAGTAAAAGAGCAACCCCCGGACCCAAGTGATCCTCCTGCCTCAGCCTCCTGAGTAGCTGGGACTACAGGCTTGTACCACCGCTCCTGGCTAATTTTTAATCTGTTTTGTAGAGACAGAGTCTCATTATGTTGTCCAGGCTGGTCTCAAACTCCTGGCCTTGAATGAGCCTCTTGCCTTGGCCTCCCAAAGTGCTGGGATTACAGTAGGGGGCCCTGCACCCGGCCAGCTTGGTTTCTTTACTCTGCATGAAGTTCATGAAGCTTCTTGGGGCTATCAGTGTATATTTTTCATCAAGTTTGGAACTCTTTCGGCTCTTATTTCTTGAACGTTCTCTTCTGATTTTCCGTCTCGCCTCTCCTGGACCGCTTGATGCTGTCCTTTGATCACTGTGTTCACTTTTTGCCCACACTTGTTTCTCTCTGTGCTTCATTTAGACAGTGTCTATTACTGTGCCTTCAACTTCACAAATCTTTTCTTCTACAAGCTCATCTGCTGTTAGTCCCATCCAATATATTGTTCACTCCACATAATGATTTTTCCCATCTCTGTAAGATCCATTTGAATGTTTCTGTACTCTGTCTCCAGCATGCTGCTTTTCTCTGCTTTCTCAAATGTAGGAGCATGTTTTTCTAAAAACCTTTGTTTGCCAGTGCCATCATCCCTCTCACTTCTGGCTCTGTTCTGTTGATTTTTTTTTTTCCTTCCTGATCATGGATCATATTTTATTGCTTATTCTCATACTTGGTTGGGTGCTAGATGTTGTAGATTTTATGTTGCAGGATGCTAGGCTTATGCCTTGCTTTAAATAGTGTTAGATTTCATTCTAGTGCACACTTAAGCCACTAGAGAATTGTTGGATTCTTTATTTAATTTATTTATTTTTGTAAAAACAGGGTCTTGTTATGTTGCCCAGGCTGGTCTTAAAGTCCTGGGCTAAAGGGATCTTCCCACCTCAGCCTCCCAAAGTGCTGGGATTACAGGCGTGAGCCACCACACCTGGCTAAGCTGGATTCTTCCAAAGCTGACTTTTGTTAGGGTGAACCCAAAGCATCCTCTAGTCTAGGGCTAAGTTAGCCCCACTGCTCAGACAGTAACACTTCTGTTTTATTATAAGTCCTTTCCATTCTGACTGGTGGGTGCATGAACTATTTCCAGTTCTTTGTAAATGTCAGAAATTGTTCTGCCTACTCTTTTTAGTGTTTCTTTCCTCGGCCTTAGGCAGTTTCCCCTCACACACAGACAGAGCAGTACCCAGCCAGAGACCCCTCAAGATCTCCAGAGCCCTTTCTCCCTCTGTGAAATGCCCTCTGCCCTGCCCTGGAAATTCCACCTGCCTTGACCTGCCTGCTCTTCTCAGGCTTCTGGGCGCAGCAGGTGTCTGCCAGACAAGAAGGTGGAGGGAGCAGTTGCAGCACTCACCTTGTTTTCCCTTCCCTTTGGGATCACAGTCCTGCCTTGCCTGTTGTCCAAAGTCTGAAAACTGTTGTTTCTTCTGTTTTGCTTGGTTTTCTAGCTGAAGGGCGAATCTGGTCTCTGTAATTCTATCTTGGCTGTAAGCAGAAGTCTTTGTATTTTCAACATTCTTCTTTAACCTTTTATCGTTAATCCAGCTCAACAATTTATCCTATAAAATAATACTTAAGTTTTCAATGAAAGAAACCAATCCTGGATTTTGTATGTTTTACAGTTGACAAACCTTAAAATCGTACATTGTTGTGTATTCCTGCTGTGCTGGTGAAGGGTGCAGCCCCTGTCCCAAGTTACTCTCTGCAAATTTGGTAACACCCAAACTGACGTTCAACAAAACAGGTGCCCCTTTGTTATTTCTTTTGTCTTAAAAACACGTATTTATGATTACATTGTTATGAAAAAAATTGTTTTAGCAGTAGAGTTTTCTTTTAAATCTGGCATTTATAACCATGTAAAAGGTAGAGTGGTCTTAGATTTTTTGGAAGGAATAGGCTATAAACACACACACACACACACACACACACACACACACACACGCCAAAACTGTGGGCAGAAAAAGAGGTTAGATCATCACCATCAAAGAAGTGTGTGGCCGGGTGTGGTGGCTCATGCCTGTAATCCCAGCTCTTAGGAAAGCTAAGGCAGGAGGATCGCTTGAGCCCGAGAGTTTGAAACCAGCCTGGGCAACATAGTGAGACCTTGTCTTTACAGAAAACACAAAAATTAGCCAGGCATGGTGTGTGCCTGTGGTCCTTGCTGGGAGGCTGAGGTAGGAGGATCGCTTGAGTCCAGAAGTTCGAAGTTGCAGTGAGCAATGATTGTACCACTGCACTCCAGCCTAGGCGACAGAGTGAGACACTTCTCTCTCTCTCTCTCTCTCTCTCTCTCTCTCTCTCTCTCTCTCTCTCACACACACACACACACACACACACAGTGTGTGCCCAGCCACGCCCTCTCTCCCATTGTCTAGCAGCTTGGTCCCAGGTCCTCTAGGGCCCAGGATGGGGAGATGTTTCCACAGAGGCCTTCCAAGTGACCCACTCAGGGGCTGGAGAGCTGGGCTGTTATCACTCATCTGCCTCATTGTGCGACTGCCCCATTTTAGCTTCATTGTGTGGGGTGTGAGCCTGTAATGTTTTTGTCCTTCAGCCAGTTACAGAAGGAGGAAGAGAAAGAACGGGCTGAGATGGAAGAGCTGATGGAAAAGCTGACAGTCCTGCAGGCACAGAAGAAGAGCCTGCTGTTAGAGAGGAACAGTCTGACAGAGCAGAACAAAGCGCTGGAAGCCAAACTTGAAAAAGCACAGAAAATAAATAGGTTCATATCTTTTTTCCTTTAAGTTGGTTTTTATTTTCAGTAGTTAAAAAAGACAAATGGGCTGGGTGCAGTGGCTCATGCCTGTAATCCCAGCACTTTGGGAGGCCAAGGCGGGTGGATCATTTGAGATCAGGACCAGCCTGGCCAACATGGTGAAATCCCACCTCTACTAAAAATACAAAAACTAGCCAGGCGATGGTGGCAGATGCCTGTAATCCCAGCTACTCGGAGGCTGAGGCAGGAGAATCGCTTGAGCCTGGGAGGCAGAGGTTGCAGTGAGCCGAGATTGTGCCACTGCACTCCAGCCTGGGCGACAGAGTGAGATCCGGTCTCAAAAAAAAAAAAAAGACAAATGAAGATTATTCCATTTCATTTCTTATAATCTTTTATTTTTCTAATTGGCTATAAAATGGAAAAGTGTAATTAAAATGACTGGGTATCAGACTATAATAAGTATGTTTCTGTTAACCAACGTTAACCAACATTTCCTTTTAGAACATGAGCCAGAAAGTTAATAGAATAATATGTACTGAGCCTATGGGCCGGGTGCAGTGGCTCATGCCTGTAATCCCAGCACTTTGTGAAGCTGAGATGGGCAGATCACTTGATGTCAGGAGTTCAAGACCAGCCTGGCCAACATAGAGAAACCATGGCTACTTAAAAAAAAAAAATACAGAAAATTAGCTCGCCAGTAATCTAGTAATTGGATCCAGTAATCCCAAAATAGACTTTTGGGACATGGCTAGGAAAACTTTGAGTCTTAGGGTTATCATATGACTATTGGTGACGCCCGTAATCCCAGCTACTCAGGAGGCTGAGGCATGAGAATCACTTGAACCTGGAAGGTGGAGGTTGCAGTGAGCTGTGATCATGCCACTGCACTCCAGCCTGGGCAACAGAGCAAGACTATGTCTCAACAAACAAGCTATATATATATTTTATTATTATTATTATTTAATGAGCTTATTCATTGTTAGACATTTGGAACACCTCCTATTAACTTGAGTTGGGGTCACTAATTATTCTCAGTTTCAAATTAAATTCAGTTACCTCTTCTCACCTTGAAACTTAATAGAAGGTTTAGGTTGCTGAAGAATAGCATTTAAATGCTAACATACTTGCTGTTTTTGTAATACAGATGTTCACCATGCCTTAGCCATGTAAACTAATTTGCTTTTTGTTCTACCATTTGGGGTAACTCTCTATAGGAAATCTCAGAAGAAAATTGAGATCCTCAAAAAGCAGGTGGAAAAAGCCATGGGGAACGAAATGTCTGCTCACCAGTACCTGGCAAACCTTGTTGGCCTGGCAGAGACTGTAACCCAAGAACATGACAGTCTTATGTGTCTGGTAAGTTTCCTGAAGATTACATCAAGTAAACTGCAAGTTAATATGCATATGTGAATTTAAGAGTATTTTTAAAGATGATCTATTAAAAGCTTTATGCAGGCACTCCCTGACTTATGATGGATGGTTTGACCTAGGAATTTTTGACTATATGATGTATTTATTGGGAAGTAACCTTATCATAAGTTGAGGAGCTCCTTACAACTTACAGTGAGGTTACCATTTATACTAAATGCCTATTGCTTTCACACAATTATAAATGTTGAAAAAAATATAGATTGAATCATCATAAGTTGAGAACCAGCTGCTGTGTTGTCAGGATTAAATGCATTTTTGATATTCAGTTTGTTTGACTTATGATGGGTTTATCAGGGTGTAGCCCTGTTGTAAGTCGAGAAGCATCTGTATTTTAAAATTTCAACTGTATTACCCTGTCATGGTGCTGTGTGCCTGTAGTCCCAGCTGCTCAGGAAGCTGAGGCAGGAGGATCATTTAAGCCCAGGAATTCAAGACCAGCCTGGGCAACATAGTGAGACCCCATGTCTACAAAAAAATTTTAAAATTAGCCAAGCGTGGTGGCATGCCACTGTAGTCTCAGGTACTCAGGAAGCTGAGGTGGGAGGATCACTTGACTGTGGGAGTTTAAGGCTGCAGTGAGCTATGACTGTACTACTGCATTCCAGCCTGGGAGACAGAGCAAGACCCTGTCCCTAAAAAAAAAGAAAGAAAGACAGAAAAGTGCTAATTAAACCAGTTTTGATATACCATTCTCAAAAAATGTTACAAATCTTTTTTTTTTTTTTGAGATGGAGTCTTGCTCTGTTGCCCAGGCTGGAGTACAGTGACACAATCTCGGCTCATCACAACCTCTGCCTCTCGGGTTCAAGCAATTCTCCTGCCTCAGCCTCCTGAGTATCTGGGACTACAGGCACCTGCCACCACTCCCGGCTAATTTTTTATATTTCATGGGGTTTCACCGTGTTAGCCAGGATGGTCTCGATCTCCTTACCTTGGGATCTGTCCACTGGGGAAAGTAGACATCCTTAACTAGTTTCAGTTCTGAGAGGAAAGGCTTTTAGCTTTTCCCTACTCAGTATGATGTTAGCTGTGGGTTTGTCATATAGGCGTTTATTATGTTAGGTATGTTCCTTCTATGTCTAGTTTACCAAGTGTTTTTGATCATGAAGGGATGTTGAATTTTTATCAATTTTTTTCCTGTGTCCATTGAGGACATTTGATTTGTCTGTACTGACATATTGATTTGTGTGTGTTGAACAGTCTTTGCATCTCTTGATCCCACTTGATCAGGGCATATTCTTTTTTTGACATGCCGTGAAATTTGGTTTGCTAGCATTTTGTTGAGGATTTTGCATCTGTGTTCATTAGGGATATTGGCCTGTAGTATTCTTTTTTATTGTGGCTTTCTCTGATTTTGGTATGAGGGTATTGTTGACCTCAAAGAATTAGAGAATTCCTTCCTCTTCATTTTTTTTGGAATAGTTTGAGGAGAATTTGTATTATTTCTTATTTGTAAGGTTGGTAGAATTTGACAGAAAAACCATCTGGTCCTGGACTTTTCTTCGTTGGGAAACTTTTTATTAATAATACAATCTCATTATTTGTTATTGGTCTGTTCAGGTTTTCTATTTCTTTCTAATTCAATCTTGGTAGTGTTGTTGATGGGCCGGTTCAGATTCTTGACTTCACCACACAAAAGAATTTGAGAGCAAGTTCAAAGTAAAAGCAGGCAAAGAAGTTTATTGCAAAGCAAAAGTACACTCTGAGAGACAGAAGAAGAGACAGCCCCTAGTATCTTAAGGGAATGCCCTTTATAGGAGCTGTGCATGCGTATTCATAAAGAACTGGCAGGTTGAGTATGCAAAGGTGGACCTGTGGTTGGTGCATGCACTCAGTATCTACATGCTCTAACATGCATCACATGTCTCATTAGGGGTGTGTTTTTTTACTATTAAAATGAAGAAAAGGTCACTATAAGCAAAACCTTGTTCCTAGCTGTGCATGCAGGACCCTGGAGAAGTCTTTATCCCTCCCCAGGCAGAAATTGATAGTAGGTAATTCCTAATCGCTGAGATAGTAGCTTCTTGGGCTTTTGGTGCTGATTGGCTGGAGACTGGGGAAGCTACATTATGAATGAGGGACTTTTGTTCTTTTTCCTAGGCCATATTGGGTATCAGGAACAAGTAACCACCTGGCAGTTGCTGGGATCCTGTGGGACTGCTTATCTTGCAAAAGACTTAGGTGCTGACATACAAGGGTGCACGTGAAAGGAGACCACTGCCAAGGGAGCCTGTGCAGCTTCACTAAAGCGGACAAGTCAGTATGGTCTCATAACTTTACTTATCCTGCCTCTGTAGGTTGTATGTTGTCCAGAAATATATTCATTTTCTCTAGGTTTTCCAGTTTATTAGCAATGGATTTTCACTGTGTTGCCCAGGTTGACCGTGAATGCCTGGATTCAGGCAATCCTGCCTCAGCCTCCTGTGTCACTGGGACTATAAGAGCACTTCACCATGCCTCACTTAGTTCTGCTCTGATCTTTATTTTTTCTTTCTTTCTACTAATTTGGGGTATGGTTTGTTCATGTTTTTCTAGTTCCTAGTTCATCATTAGGTTGTTGATTTGAAATCTTTCCACTTTTGTGATGCAGGCATTTATTGCTATAAACTTCCCTCTTAGTACCGCTTTTGCTGTGTCTATGGGATACCTGTGGGTTTTGATATCTTGTGTTTATGATGTGTTTTTCATTTGTTTCGGGAAATCTTTGACATCTTAATTTCGTCATTGACTCAATTGTTGTTAAGGAACACGTTGTGTAATTTCCATGTGTTTGTACAGTTTCCAAAGTTCATCTTGTTGTTGCTTTCTAGTTTTAGTCCACTGTGGTCTGAAGAGATACTTGATATGATGTCAGCATTTTAAAATGTGTTGAGTTTGCTTCGTGGTTTAACACACAGTGTATACTACAGAATGTTCTATATGTTAATTAGAAGAATGTATATTTTGTAGTCATTGGATGAAGTGTTTTGTAAATGTCTCTTAGGTCATTTTGTCTAAAGTGCAGTTAAATTCAATGTTTCTCTGTTGGTTTTCTGTCTTGGTGATCTGATTGCTGAGAGTAGGGTGTTGAAGTCCCCAGCTATTATTATATTGCAGTCTATCTCTTCTTTTAGTTCTAATAATATTTGTTTTATATACCTGGATGCTCTGGTGTTGGGTGCATATGTTTAGAATATATGTCCTCTTATTGAATTTATCCCCTTATTATTATAATATGACCTTCTTTGTCTCTTTTCACAATTTTTGACTTAAAGTTTGTTTTATTTTATGCAAGTATAGCTACTCCTGCTTGCATTTGGTTTCCATTTACATGGAATATTTCTCTCTCTTTTTTTAAATTTTGTTTTTCTTTTTCTACCAGATCACAGTTCAAGGAATATTTTTTTCATCTCTTTACTTTCAGTCTGTATGGATCTTTACAAGTGAAATGTGTTTCTTGTAGGCAGTACATAGTTGGATCATGGTTTTTTTTTTTAATATCCATTCAGCCAGTCTGTATCTTTTAATTAATTTACATTCAAGGTTACTATTGATATGCAAGGACTTATTCCTATCATTTTGTTGATTGTTTCCTGGTTATTTTGCATATCATTTGTTCTTCTTACTTATCTCATTATTCTTAAGTGGTAACATTTGAGTTTTTTCTCTTCCCTATTTGTGTTTTCATGATAGTAGATATCGTTCTTTGAATTTCAGGTATAGGACTCCCTTAAGCATTTCATGTTGGATGGGTCTAGTGGTGACAGATTCCCTCAGTGTTTGCTTATCTGTAAGTCTTTATTCTTTCTTCATTTATGAAGGATAACTTTGCTGGGTATAGTATTCTTGGCTGGTTGACAGGTTTGTTTTTCTTTCAGCCCTTTGAATATATCATCCCATTCTCTTCTGGCCTGTAAGGTTTCTTCTGAGAAAGACATTATAAGCTGAGCACAGTGGCTCACGCCTGTCATCTCAGCACTCTGGGAGGCTGAGGCAGGCAGATCACCTGAGGTCAAGAGTTCAAGACCAGCACGGCCAACATGGTGAAACCCTGTCTCCACTAAAAAGGCAAAAATTAGCTGAATGTGGTGGTGCATGCCTTTAATCCCAACTACTTGGGGGGCTGAGGCCAGAGAATTGCTTGAACCTGGGAGTCAGAGGCTACACTGAGCTGAGATCATGCCACTGCACTCTAGGCTGGGCAACAGAGCAAGACTACATCTCAAAAAAAAAAAAAAGAAAAGAAAAGAAAAAGAAATATGCTGTTAGTCTTATGGGAGTTTCTTATATGTAACTAGACACACAGACATATACACACACACATATAATGATTAGAATTCTGTATTTGACTCTTGACAGTTTGACTAATATCATGGGGAGAAGACGTTTTTGGGAATCTGAGCTTCCTATATCTGGGTTTCTAAATCTCTTGCTAGACTTGGAAAGTTTTCAACTATTATTTTGTTGAATAGGTTTTTATGCCATTAAACTTGTTTTCACCCCTTGGAATACCAGAAGGCATGATTCATTTAAAAAAAAATTCTTTTCTCTTTCTTTTCCTCCTTTTTTCTGTCTCCCTCTCTCCTCTCTCTCTGTCTCTCTCTCTTTCTCTTTGTTTTTATATCTCACTATTCCAAAAGCAGAAGAAATTCTTTCTCCTGCTTGATCTAGTCTATTGTCGAAGCTCTCAATTGTATTTTTTATTTATTGAATTCTTCAGTCCCAGGATTTCTTTTTAGTTCTTTTTTATATCCATCTCTTTGGTGAATTCCTCATTTATATCTTGAATTTCTTTCCTGATTTCTTTATAGTGTTTATTTGTGTTCTCTTGTATTTCACTGAGTTTCTTTAATATCATTATTTTTAATTCTTTTTCAGGCATTTTATAAATTTCTTTTTGTTGTTGTTGGAATCTTGTTGGAGAGTTATGTTCCTTTGGAGGTGTCATATTGCCTTGCTTTTTCATTTCTTATGTCCTTTCACTGATCTCTGCAAATCAAGTATAACAGTCACTTCTTCTAATTTCTTGTATTGGCTTTCATAGGGAAAGGCTTTTCCTGTAGATGTATCTACAGTGTTGGTTGGCTAAGCCACGTCAGCTTTGATTCTGGATGTGTGCATACATGTCTCCATATGATTCCCTCAGCTGTAAACAGTGTCAGTGGTGTCTGTGATTTCCTCAGTAGCTTAGTCTGCAGTTGTTAGTAGAGGCTGTGGTGAGGCTTTGCTGGGGATGGGACTCCAAGTGGACCAGTCCACCTGGAGGGGTGAGCCAAGCACAACTGTCATGAGCCCATGGGTGGTGCATGCAGGCACCGATGTTTTACTAATAATTCGTTACCCATTGAGCCAACAAACTGTTAGTAAAACGTGTTCCCTCCTCCTGCCTTGACCTTGATAATGGCCTGGCTGTCAAGTTTAGAATCCTCAGGCCCTTCAGAATCAAAGCAAAAATGTAGGGTATGGGAGAGCTGCTTTCATCCATGCCAGCTCCACGCATCACCAGGGACTCCTGTGTCCACGCAGACACTATTGTTCATGCAGGGAGATGCATGGGAGCTGCCAGGATGTCTGGGAAGGGCACTCGGTCCTGTGTATCCAGGCGCGGGGTGGACACATCCCCACGGCCTTGCAGGCCCCTTGACCCTGGGAGTGCCTAGGCCAGCCCCTCTTGCCAGGCCCAGGGGTAGTACTGGCTGCTCTACCAGTCTCTACCCTGTCCCAGGACTGAGCTATGTACTCCAGCCCCCTATCCTGTCCTGGTCTCCAGGACCTTGTGAGAGTCTGTACCCCACCCTGTACATACACCAGCAGCGGGAGGATTCCACTCTGCCTTGGGAAGTTTCTGCTGAGGACCTCTGGCTACAAATCACTTTCAGTTTCCCCAAGTATGACTGTACCATCTTGCATTTATCACATTTTTGTGGGAGATAACAATAATCTCAGATACTGAGATCCTTTTTTCGTTTTTGTTTTTGTTTTTTTGAGAAAGAGTCTCGCTATTGTAACCCAGGCTGGAGTGCAGTGGTGCGATCTCAGCTCACTGCAAGCTCCACCTCCTAAGTTCAAGCCCTTCTTGTGCGTCAGCCTCTTGAATAGCTGGGATTACAGGCATGTGCCACCAAGTCTAGCCTGAGCTCTTTTTAAGTCCTGCTTCTAGGGTGAAATTTCCATGTGACCTGGAGCAATTTCTCTGTGACTTATCTTTCCTTCTGGAAAGTCAAACTTGTCACCACTAGCCTACCTTGGAAAGAATGCTCACCTTTACTTATTTTAGCATCTGAAATAGTTAATCTATAGAATCTAGCAGGTTATCTCCAACCTGGATATTAGTCTAAATCATTTGACTTCAAATGACATCATTCCTCCTGGATATATTGCCTTTCATGTATGGCTTGGAGAAGCAGCATTGTGTGTTCATATGACATCCTTAATTTTGAAGTTGTGCAAATGAGTCAAGTTACGAGTTGATTGGCATTTTGGCACTTATTCCTTGGATGTAATTGAAGAAAGATAGATTCCATAAGAATAGAGATGCATTCTGGAAACCTTTGCAGGCTTCTCTGTTCCCCTGGTCTGTAGGGCTGGAATTCTTCTCTTTGTGCCCAGCAGGGCACCCCACATGCCCTGTTCCTGCCCATTCCCATCCGTTTGCCTGAGGCCCAGGCCCTCACACAGTGGGCGGGGAAGGTGTGGAGGCAGGACAGGTTGTAGAATGGAGATTACTTTTGAGCAGTAGCAGTAATACTCTTTGCAAAATATTGTTTATTACTTCCATTTTTCTGTAAAACTGAGAGTCCGTTTATCACCTTTCCCCTCAGGCGAAATGTTTAGAAAGTGAGAAGGATGGCGTGCTCAACAAAGTCATGAAAAGCAACATTCGCCTGGGAAAGTTAGAGGAAAAAGTCAAGGTGAGTAGTTATTTGGCCTTGGGGATTCCACTTTCAGATGGTGCGGATTTTTGTGTTTAAGAAAATGACACATTTTTGCATGTGCGTCACTAATAATCCACAGAGTAAAAGTATTATAAGATTTTGCTGGCGGAATAGCACCTCTCACCTCATTCAGTAAACTTTGGTTCATCCACACAATAAAATACTGCACAGCTGTTTAAGAAAAAAGATACAAAGCCAGGCATAGCGGCTCATGCTGTAATCTCAGTGACTCTGGAGGCCCAGGCAGGAGGATTGTTTGAGGTCAGGAGTTTGAGACCAGTCTGGATAACACAGCAAGACCCCAGTCTCTACAAAAAAATTTAAAAAGTTAGCCAGGCATAGTTGTGTTTGCCTGTAGTCTCAGCTTCTCAGTAGACTGATGGGGGAGGATCCATTGAGCCCAGGAGTTTGAGGCTGCAGTGAGCTGAGGTTGCTGGGATTACAGGCGTCAGCCACAGTGCCCACCCAGCATTTGTTAATCACAATATGAAAACCAGAAATTAATAAGCAAAATGAGAAAACAAAAAGTTATTTCACATAGAAGTGTAAAATCTGTACTAAACCATTCTTGGGTCAGAGAGGATATATAAACTGAATGTCGGAGTTTCTTATGAAAAATGAGCCTATGGAACTACATGGCAGGTTCTCTGTGACAATAATTTGAGAAATGCCCACAGGACAATTCAGAACCTTAAGTACCATACAGTAAAAACGAAAGTAAGTGACGGGCTTTCATCTCAGCTGTCTGTCTGACGGCAGAGAGTGGCAGCCCTCGTTGTATTCTTAGGTAAGGCTTCTTGTCAAGGTGAAACAGTGCTGACCAGTATCAGCTTTAGTTCTTATGTTACCAGTTGATGCAGGGATAAAAGTTGTCCTGGAAAAAATACAGTTGTAGATGAATTAGCAAGAACATCTGGTTTGTTCTGTGATAGTGTTTTTTGTTTTGTTTTATTTTGTTTTTTTTGAGGCAGGGTCTCACTGTGTCACCCAGGCTGGAGTGCAGTGATGCGATCACACTCACTGCAGCCTCCACCTCCTGGGTTCAAGAGATCCTCTCACTTCTGCCTCAAAAGTAGCTGGGACTATGCGCCACTATGCCTGGCTAATTTTTGTATTTTTAGTAGAGACGGACTTTCACCATGTTGGTCAGGCTGGTCTCGAACTCCTGACCTCAAGTGACCCGCCTGACTCAGCCTCTCAAAGTGCTGGGATTACAAGCGTGAACCACTGCGCCCAATGGTCATAGTTTATGTTTTCATTTATTTTTAGCATACAAAGAACCAGGCTTCATATACATTAAAATTTGGTTTTATTATATCTGAAATTATTTTATCACTTTTTATGACTTTTATGATCCAGACTTACCCAGCCAGCTCAAACTTTTCTGGGGTTAGCAGATTTAAAAGGCTCTGACATGCAAGGAGTGGGCAGGGAGTACAGCCAGGAAGCACCGTCCACCCTGGCCTGGCAGCGTCTCCTCCCTTACAAAGTCCTTCCCCTGACCAGGGCTACAAGAAGCAGGCAGCAGGGAAGCTGGGGGCCATCAGTCACCGTCTGCTGGAGCAGCAGGAGGACTTCGCCGGCAAGGCAGCCCGGTACCGGCAGGAGATGCGGCACCTGCACCAAGTGCTGAAGGACAAGCAGGAGGTGCTGGACCAGGCGCTGCGGCAGAACAGGTGGGGGCCCGCCCTGCGCCACGGCCCGCGGGGAGGGTGGAACGTTTGATCAGGGGTTCTGCTAACACCCTCTGTGCCTGTTTGATTTGCTCCACAGATTAATTTTGTTTTTACATTTTACTCTTATCTGAACGTAATATTGGTCTTGAGTTTTTGTTTTGTTTTGTTTTTGGGTCTTGAGTTTTATTTGCTCTTCGTTTTCTGTATTCTTTTAAAAATTCCTCCTGTTGGACTTCTGGAATCAATGCACACCTCTAACTGCCTTTCTCACCTGAGCCCAGGCCATCATGCTAGAGCATCTGGCTGGCCAAGGTGAGCCTGCAGTTCCTTATTCGACATGCCCAAGTTCATTCTTGAGAGAACACAGGGGTTTACACTGACGCCAAAGTCAAGGGCAGAATGTAGCGGGAAGAGAAATGCCCTCACAGCCTCTGCCTTCCTGCTGCTCCCGTTCCCAGGGCCCCCACCACTTCATTCCACACGAAGCCCTGGCTTCAGAACTCAGGTGCTGAGGGCTCTGCTCTCTGCCGTTAGCATTCTTCTGTTTTGAGTTCTTGCTACTTTGGGATTCACATGGGCTCTGTACTATTTTTTTTTAATTGTGCAATTTTAAACTTATTTCCCTCAGAGAAATGGAAGGTGAACTTGAAGTTATTTGGGAATCCACCTTCAGGGAAAACCAAAGAATCCGAGAACTTCTCCAGGACACACTCATGAGGACAGGCGTGCGGGAGAACCCCAGAGCTCTGGTGGCCCCCAGCCTCAATGGCGTCACTCAGGCTCACCTGCTGGATGGCTGCAATGTCAGCTCCTGCGACCTGAAGACTCTTGCCCCCGCCTGCCAGAGTCTGCGGGAGCCCGTGGTGTAGGCTCCGCTGGCCTGACAGGTCCCCTCATGCGGGCCTTCCCTGGAGGGCAGCGCACATGGCAGCCGGAGGCGCGTAAGCCCACTGAGCACCGCAGGTCAAGGAAGAAAGAAATGGTCTCAGAGTTTAATCCATTGATAACATTTTGCCTTGTTTTTTAAATGTTTTTTATTTTTATTTTTCTGGAGCTAGGGTCTCACTCTGCTGCCCAGACTGTAGTACGGTGGTGTGGTCATAGCTTGCTACAGCCTCAAACACACTTGAGATCCTTCTGCCTCGGCCTCCTGAGTCACTGGGATCTCAGGTGTGCACCACCAGGCCCCACTAATTTTTTTTCTTTTTTGTTAAGATGAGGTCTTGCTATGTTGCCCAGGCTAGTCTTGAACTCCTGGCCACAAGCCATCCTCCTGCCTTGGCCTCCCAGAGTGCTGGGTTGACATGCGTGATCCGCTGCACCTGGCTCATTGTGCTTTATTTCAGTAACGTAATGCTGAAATGTGTTGAAGCCAAGGCATGTTTGCTGGCTGCATTGTCACTGAGACAAGCTCTGTGTCACCCACTGCTCTGGTGAGTAGGTGGCCTGCTGAGCCGGACTGCCTTCCAGCTCCTAGATCCGCAGCTGGGAAGCCCTGGAAGGATGGAGTGGGCAGCGGAGCCCTCATCCGTATTTTGGTTGAGAAAGTGTCACCGGAGGAGCCAGGCCATGGCAGTGGCCAGATGATAGCTGTGCATGAGCGCTGGGGTCTTTTCTTGTTTGGTAAAAACCAAGGTGCTCCTGTTCATGCCCTCTAAGTTGTACATACCTTTTCTGCCCTCTCCCGCAGCCCTTCTCCATCCTCCTGAGCAGGTACTTTATTCCCTTTTGTTTAGTTGGTATTTTTGCTTGTTTTGAGACCGGGATCACTCTGTTACCCAGGCTAGAGTGCAGTGGTGCAGTCACCACAGCCTTGACCTCCCAGGCTCAAGCGGTCCTCCCACCTCAGCCTCCTGAGTAGGTGGGACGACAGGCATGCACTAACATGCCTTGCTAATTTTGTAAAGAAAATTTTTTACAAAATTACTACTAAAATTAAAAAAAATAGCCGAGCATGGTGGTGGGCGCCAAGGTGAAAGTAACCAAAGTCAAAATTTTTTCTAGGCCGGGCATGGTGGCCAAGGTGGGCAGATCACCGGAGGTCAGGAGTTGTGTTGCTCAAGCTGGTCTCAAGCTTCTAGCCTCAACGTATTCTGCCTGGGCCTCCCAACGTGTTGGGATTATAGGTATGAGCCACTGTGCCTGGTCTGGGAAGGTAATTTATTCTGGAACCACACAGCTCCCCACTCATCTAATGAGAGCCCTGGCTTCGAGCTAAGATAGAGTCCCTGCCTCACTGCTGCCACCAAGAAACATACCAGGGGGCCATGGTTCTGTCCCGTGTGTGTTAGATGAGTGCCACCTCCCCAGGAAAATCACTCCAGCCACTCAGGACCATTCAGTCCCAGGCATGCTGGAGGGACTTGGGGACACTGGGCTACAAAGGACCCTAACCATGGGACTCAGGGGTGGCACCCTGCAGCATCTCCTTTTCAGAGCCCCTCGCGGTGAAGTCCTGCCTTGTTTCAGGTGTGAAGGAGGCCCCAGCACTGGTCCTTGGTCACCTGTAGAAGTTCTACGTGTGAGCTTTGATTGCCAAACAGAAGGTTGAGATAGAAAGTCATAGTTCTTTTATGACTCTATAAGCTTGTTCAACAGTTAAATCATTGTAATTTAATTTAATTTTACAAGCGGTAGAAAGACTCACTGGGATTAAAAACTGTGTATCATCTCCCTAAGAGGTGACCTAACAAATAACTGATGCTATTTCAGAGGTATTTATGGTCACTCTGCAGCCTCCTGTAGACAGGCTGACAGGCGGCAGCAGCCCAGCGTGGCTGTGCAGGGCAGGGGTGCTGGTCAGCAGGAATACTGCTGCCACCATCGTGACCTAGAGAACCACTGTTGCTATCCCTGTCTTTCTGCCTTTTATGCAAACATTTTCTTCTTTTAAGAAGTGTCCACTTTTGTTCTTACATTTCTGCTTTAAGTTTTTCGCACAGCACAAACGTACTTTGCAAGTGTGGGGACTCCTGCCCAGGGCAGGGGCAGGCGTCCCACAGACCCGAGTTTCTGCCTAGCCTCCTGCTGGGTCCCATAGGAAATGGACAGAGAAGCCACAAGTCCAGGATGCCAAGGAGGGCAGGGCAGGCAAGGCAGAGAGGTGCACTGGGTGCTCGTGAGGTTCCAGGAGAGGACAGACATTGGGGTAGTTCTGGGAGGAACTGGTATGCCTCAGCCCTTGCGGAGTGGACAGGGTTTCTGGAGCTGCAGGAAGGTGGAGAGGACCCCAGGGAGCACAGCAGGGACTCAGAGCAGCAGGAAGGGGTTTAGCCGGAGATTGGGCGGGAAATGAGGCCAGACTGCACCGAGGAGAGCTAGGCCTGCTGGGAGGGGCTCCTCCTTCCACCCACAAGTGTCCAGTCTGAGCAGGGAACCCTTCTCTTTCCTGGTCCTGGTGAGATTTCATAGGGCACTGGAAGATTCCTGGTCAAGGTGAAAGTAACCAGAGTGAAACAGCTGTAGGACATGACCCAGGCACTCGAGTGAGCCTTGCTGCCTTTGCCATTATTTAAAAGCAGCCCTGGGCATGGTAGTGGCGCCTATGGTTTCAGCTACTCAGGAGGCTGAGGTGGGAGGATCACTTGAGCCTGTGAGGTTGAGGCTGCAGTGAGCTATGATTGTGCTACTACACTCCAGCCTGGGTAACCGGGTGAGACCCTGTCTCAAAATAATAATAAAAAGTAAACGCCCTGGGGAAATGGAGACAGTGGACAAAGCAGGCTGGGGCAAAGGTGTAGGTGTGAGTCTGTCATGAGAGCTGTCCTTAATGCACTTAATGCTACTGAACTGTATGCTGGAAAACAGTGACAACGGTGAATTTTGTTACACAATTTAAAAAGAAAGAACAGCCAGGCCTGCTTTCTGAGTGCTTGTGTCATTTTATTTTCTCACCACCAAGCTCTGCGCGAGTTCTGATTGCTCCACGTCCTCATCAACACTTGATGGTGTTACCAATAACTGTTGAGAAGAAGGAGATTTAAGGCAAAGGGTAGCGAGCATTTGGCCCCTGGAGCACAACTGTCACTGCTCCTCACTCTCTCCCCCACCTGTGTCATCAGCGGAAGTGAAAGGCACAGTTGCCAGTGTGGGTGGCTCAGGAGAGCCCTTCCTGGGCCCGGGCAGCCCTTCCAGCAGGGAGGGCTTGAGCTGGATGCAGATCCCACAGCAGAAGCCTGAGCCTCTTGGGATGGGGTTGGACTGATACTTGAATTCTCAAGTAAGACAGGAAACATCGTCCACTCAAAACATGGCTGAGAGGGGCTGGGTGGCATGGGGAGGGCTCAGTATGGCCAGGTTTGTGGCACCTCTGCCGGGTCACAGCTGGGCTGGGGTCAGGAGTAGGAGAGGGAGGGGTGATGGGTGCAGCTGGTCAGGCCTCTGGTGATTTTCTTGAGGTGTGAGTCCATAGCCCCTGAGCTGGGTGGGGAACCTGCTGCTCTTCCAGCCTCCCAAGCTCGGCTCTTTTTTTTTTTTTTTTTAATGGAGATGGAGTCTTGCTCTGTTACCCAGGCTGGAGTGCAGTGGTGCGATCTCAGCTCACTACAACCTCCGCCTCCTAGGTTCAAGCAATTCTCCCACCTCAGCCTCCTGAATAGCTGGGATTACAGGCACGTGCCACCAGGCACAGCTAATTTTTTTATTTTTAGTAGACAGGGTTTCGCCATGTCCGCCAGGCTGGCCTCCAACTCCTGACCTCAAGTGATCCGCCCACCTCGGCCTCCCAAAGTGCTGGGATTGCAGGCATCAGCCACCACGCCCAGCCTCAGACTCATCTCTTTTCCTCATTTTTGACTGTGGGTGGGCTGGGTGGGAGGGTGCTGGAGGGAAAGGAGAAAGGCAGCTTTTATAGTTGGTATTCCCTTGCAGGACCCTGCTGGGCTGCTTTGCAGGCCCAGTGTCTACAAACAACAGAACAGAGGTAGTGAGGACCCAGGCTGGGCTAAGGAGACCTCAAACCTATGGAGTGCGTGAGGCCGCTTCCTGGAACTGGGCAAGCCACCTGCTGCTGAGGACCCAGGCTGGCTTCCGCATCTGTGCTGGGTGCTCTGGGCCCCCATCCCCTTGTTCCCCAGTCCACCTGTGTGTCAGCACTCTACAGTGGGTATAGATAAGAGAGGAAGAGTGCACCGTGGTGACAGCATTGCCGCCTAGAGTCATCAGGAGCCTGGAGCATCTATTTCACCTGGTCAGGAAAGTCCCAAGTATTTTATTTAAGAATAATTCTTTGAAAGTGAGGGGTTTGTGTGTAGTATATGTAGCATACCAGGGCAGGGTTGCAAGCAACAGAAATTATTCTGCCCAATGTTAAGGGAAAGAAGGAAATATTTTGGAAATGTACACTCTGTGGTTCCCACCACGTTTTGAGAACGACAAAAGCCAGAACAGCTGTTGCCGAGGGTGATTGTCAGTAGTTGAACAGTCAGCCTAGCCTGTGCTTCACTCAGACAGCAAATCCTGGGAGACAATGGCCTCTCGGCTGAGCTAATGTCCTGAGTCGTCCTGTGTGGCCAGAGAAGTGAGGTCCTTTGATTGGTAGCTCACAAGTGTCCCCCATAAAGGGACAGTTCTGCCAAGTTGTGGGTGCTGGGCAGACAGAAACAAGATTACAAAAAATGGTAACTCCCTATGTTAGAGTCTCAACCTGTCACCCAGACTGGAGTCCGGTGGCACGATCGTAGCTCACTGCAGCCTTGAACTCCTGAACTCAAGCAGTCGTCCCATCTCAGCCTCCTGAGAGTATCTGGGACTATAGGTGTACACCACTACGCCCGGCTAATATTTAAAAATTTTTTTCTTGTAAAGACAGGGGCTCACCATGTTGCCCAGGCTGGTCTCAAATTCCTGACCTCAAGCAGTCCCCCTGTCTCAGCCTCCCAAAGTGCTGAGATTACAGGTGTGAGCCGCAGTACTCAGCCCAAAAAATAATAGTTCTTTGTTAAAGATCTTTGATGACACAGAACCCTCTTTCCCCAACCTCAGCAGCAAACACAGCTTTTTCATCACGTGTGGCCACCATGGTTGAGAAAAGGGGCGGTGACCATGAACAGTGGTGAGGTCGGTGGGGAAGGGAGCAGGATGGGAAGTCATGTTTTGACGGCATGCTGCAACTGCGCTGGCTTCCGCAAGCAGGTAATTTTCTGTAAAACCATATTACTTGGAACACATAAAAATGATGGACAAAGTTCGAAGGCAGAATTGTATTTTCCAATAGTTGTTGGACATATATATAGATTGTTCCTAGATAAGAGTTTTGAAATTATGTTTATGCTTTCCTTGCTAATTGTTTTATTGTTAGACACTACGTCCCTGACATTGAAAGCCTTTGTACACCACTGATTCAGCACAAATTCTTCTGGTTGGAATTCAGGAGGTAAGGGAGCACCACTTCTATCTGTGGTCATATGCCAGTTATACCTGTCATTTGGGTCCCTCTCCAAATCCCCAAATACTACTGTCAGCAGCAGTAGGAAGGAATATAAGACTGAGTGAACCTAATGAATAGGAGAAAGTCTGAAAACTTGAAGGCAGATCTGGAACAAGCTTTCAGTGGTGAAGAAAGATCCAGCCTCTGCCTGAATGTTTGCCCAAGACTCTGCCTCTGTCATGAGGACAGTGAATTAGAGAACACAGCGCCCAGCTGGGCATCCCAGAGGCTGTGCAGAAATGGATTGACACTATGGGATTAAAGACGTCTTTAAAGCCATCACAGGAGCCATGTGCGATGGTTCATGCCTGTAATCTCAGCACTTTGAGAGGCTGAAATGGGAGGATCCCTTGAGCCCAGGAGGTCAGGGCTGCAGTGAGCGATGATCACGCCATTGCACTCTAGCCTGGGAGCGAGTGACCCTGTCTTAAACACAAACCATCACAGAAGAAAGAAATGCTGGGTCAGGACATACAACCGCCAAAATATGACTGTAGAAGACCACATATATGTCACCCCAAAATATTCTTCTTTGGAATATGTTGAGCTGGTTATTCTAAGAAACTGCAGACACAACAAGTGTAGCTCTGAAAAGCTGCCCTTTGCAAAAGAAATGTATGTCATGTAGGAAATTTACATGAGTACAAGTATCTACCAGGAAGAGACAATGTTTATTACCTGGGAGACTTATATCTGCATAACCAGATGACTTTTATTCACCATGCATTTCCTTCCCTTGCCACCCATCCCATTACTAGTCTCCAACAGCCCGGGAAGCCCCAAGCCCCTAATCTTTACATAGCTCAGGATGCTATATAGGCTTTAGTCATCTGGCCTTTCTTCAAGTCTCTTGCTTCGTGGGACTCTGTTGCATATACACAAAATTAAAAGTTTACTTCCTGTTAGTCTTAGTTCAAAGCCCAACCAAAGAATCCAGCAGGGTGAAGGGAAGCATTTTCCCCTCCCCAACTGAAACAAAATATGCACCAAATATAAGATAAAATGCAGATGCTGTGAATGTCTTCAAACTGCAAGCATTGTTGCAATCAGAAGGGAAAAGCAAGGTTGAAAGTGAAGGTCAAGAAATAGAGTGGTAGGCTGGGTGCGGTGCTCATGCCTATAATCCCAGCACCTTGGGAGGCCGAGGCAGGTGGATCACACTTGAGGTCAGGAGTTCAAGACCAGCCTGGTTAACTGGTTAACCCATCTCTACTAAAAACACAAAAATTAGCCTGGTGTGGTATCCCACACCTGTAATCCCAGCTACTCGGGAGGCTGAGACAAGAGAATCACTTGAACCTGAGAGGTGGAGGTTGCAACGAGCTGAGATCGTGCCACTGCAAGCCAGCCTGGGTGACAGAGTGAGACTCAGTCTCAAAAAATAAATAAATAAAATGGTAAAAATCACAGTAGGATTTGCATTTTAGGAGGCCAAGGTGGGTGGATCACTTGAGGTCAGGAGTTGGAAACCAACCTGGCCAATATGGTGAAACTCCATCTCTACTAAAAATATAAAAATTAGCTGGATGTGGTGGGGTATGCCTGTAATCCCAGCTACTTGGGTGGCCGAGACAGGGAGAATTGTTTAACCCCAGGAGGTGGAGGCTGCAGTGCGCCGAGACTGCACCACTGTACTCCAGCCTGGGTGACACAGTAAGACTCCATCTCTTTTTCTTTTCTTTTTAAAGATAGGGTTTCACCATGTTGGCCAGTCTGGTCTTGAACTCCTGACCTCAGGTGATCCACCTACCTCCGCCTCCCAAAGTGCTAGGATTACAGGCGTGAGCCACCACGCCCGGCGTGAGACTCCATCTCAAAAAAAAAAAAAAAAAAAAAAATCGACAGCAGGGAGGTGAAACTTCAGCCACATGGCAGAAGGGCTGGATGCACAATGAACCAACCGTCTTCAAGAACTGGGTGAGATTTTGCTTTTTAGATCAAATCTTCAGTATTTTCCACAAGAACAAGCTTATGAAAATTACTCAAATACTCTTTGTGTATTCAAGGAGGGAGAGGTGGGCACTGGGATGAAAAACACAGCTGTAAGAAACAGCCTTCAGAAACGCTCACCGTGGACCCAAAATGAACTCAAGTGGAGGTTTCTGACTTAACCAGAGACCTTCACACCCAGGCATTGGCAGAGGCTCAGGAAGCCCAGGGCCAGGACATCCATGGAATGCGCAAGTTCAACGTGTTCCATGAGGGGGCGCCCGTTGCTAGCCCCGCTTTGCAGATTCAGAGGCTGATCCTGGCAGAGCAGCTGAGCCCTTGTGGGTAGTGGGTGAGGTTGCAGGGCTGTCTGGC
>CAUYQU010043187.1:0-103131 GCA_963574635.1 Cheracebus regulus | reverse complement strand
CTATTCCTTCCTGTCTCCATTGTTAAACACAATTATTGGCATAAAAGAGGTTTTTAATACCCATTTTTAGACTGTATTCTAGCCTGGGCAATAAAACAAGAATCCGATTCTCTCTCCCTCTTTCTCTCCCTCTTTCTTTCTCTCTTTCATTCTTTTTTCTTTCTTTTGCTGTTTCTTTCTCCTTTTCTTTTTCTAAAATCTCTTCCTCTTTCTCTCTTTCATTCTTAAAAAAAAAAAAAAAAAAAAAAAAAGCATTCCTATTTCTCCACATCCTCTCCAGCATCTATTATCTCCAGATTTTTTAATGATCACCATTCTAACTGGTGTGAGATGGTATCTCAATGTGGTTTTGATTTGCATTTCTCTAATGACCAGGGATGATGAGCTTTTTTTCAAATGTATGTTGGCTGCATAAATGTCTTCTTTTGAAAAAAGTGTCTGTTCATATCCTTTGTCCACTTTTTGATGATTTTTTTTTCTTGTAAATTTGTTTAAGTTCTTTGTAGATTCTGGATATTAGCCCTTTGTCAAATGGGTAGATTGCAAAATTTTTTTCCCATTCTGTTGGTTGCCAGTTCATTCTAATGATAGTTTCATTTGCTGTCCAGAAGTTCTTTAATTGAATTAGATCCCATTTGTCTGTTTTGACTTTTGTTGCCATTGTTTTTGGTGTTTTAGTCATGAAGGCTTTGCCCATTCCTAAGTCCTGAATGGTATTGCCTAGGTTTCTTTGTAGGGTTTTTATGGTGTTAGGTCTTATGTTTAAATCTTTAATCCATCTGTTAAAATGTGTGCTCTGAATGAACAGACCCCCAAGCAGGCTTTGTGTGAGCAACATGGCTGTTTATTCACCTGGGTGCAGACAGGCTAAGTCCAAAAACAGAGTCAGCAGAGGGCGGTGAGAGAGGAGTTGGTTTTATAGGGTTGGGGTAGGCAGTGGAAAGTTACAGAAGTTACAGTTTAGAGCAGTTTTTTGCAAGCTAGGAGGGGGTCATAGGGTCTGGAGTTACGAGGTTGATCAAGGTCAGTTACAAAGTCCAATTGTCTTATCAATTGAGGCGGGAACAAGGAACAACAGAAGAATGTCTCAAGTTAATTAGGCACCGCAGGGGTTGATCATTCTTCCTGTTTTCATGGTCTTCCAGTTACTTCAGATTTTCTAATTCCAGGAGGCCATCCAGAGGTGTACGTGCAGGTCTTGGGGGTCACCATGGCATCCATGGAGCCATCAGTCAGCCTAAAAGATCTTACATTCCTGTATTTTTATATTAGTAACATAAAGGAAAAAGAAATGAAAAGTGGAGGGCGGTGGAATATTAGGAAGGCTGGCACAGAGGGGTGATGGGGCGATGTTTCTCAGGGCTTCTTCAAGCATGATTGGGGGTGGCGTGGAAACCTAAAAATGGGAAATAATTTAGACTGCCAAGAGATTTTGGGGCACAGGGTGATATTGTGGAGTTGTTAGAAGGTGCACTTGTCGTATTGACTGATTGGTGATAGCTTGGTTACAATTTTGTAGGAACTGAGAGATTAATCAGAAAAGGCAAGGTCCAAATAAGAGAAGGAGAAAAATGGGTATAAGGGGCCTGCTAATGGAAGGAGCCATGATACCCAGTTAGAGAGTGGCCAGCTAGGGCCAGAATAATTATTTGCCTGATTAGCGAGCTTTTGGGCTCTTTTAATTTATTGATGGCATCATGTACGAGGCAGGACTGGTTTACATAAAAACAACATTCTTCATTTAGGAATAGGTAAAGACCTCCTCTTTCCACAGTCAGTAAATCAAGACCTCTGTGGTTTTGGAGGACAACTGCAGCTATGGAATTTACTTGAGCTTGAAGAAGGGATAGTGATTAAGTTAACTCTGCAATGCTTGAAGAGAAATCATTAGTGAGGCTTCGGAAGGTGACAACAGAAGTGGTAAGGCCTGCTATGCCTGTGCCAAGTGCAGTAGTAATTCCTAACCCTACAAGTAAGGGGATCAATGAAGTGACCCACTTGTGTCATGTCAGGACCACAGGGGGAACAGGGAGGCTTCTGTCCCTGTTGGCAAACTGAATTTTGGGAGTAAGGAAAACTAGGGTACAAGTGGCTGTCCAATTGGTAGGAGGGCAGACATAAGAAGAAGAACCACAGAAGAAAAAAGTCAGCTACATTTCTTTTTGTAAGTTTATAAAGTGGTTTGGTTAGGAAGGCAAAACCTGGTATCCAGAGGTGAAAGTATCCTACAATGCCTAGGAAGGAGAGAAGCTGTTTTTGTTTGTTTGTTTTCTTGGCTTTCATATATCCCTTTATTTCCTTTCACCATGCACTTACAGGGCTCCCAACAGCAGGTCAACCGGGAAAGCCTGACAATGCTGTCCCCCACAGCACAGCACTCAGCACAGCATTAGGGACAGAAGTCATTGGAGTTTTAGCACAGGGCACCAGTCCTGGGCTGGCTGTGTCCCTGTGAAGAGAGAAGGATCGGGTATAGTCCTTGGAGGGAGGGCGATGCTTGCTGGGGTAGGAACAATGGGCAGGGGGCACCCAAGGCATGTCTACAGAGAAGGCAGCAGCCCATCCCAGCTGGTCCCTGGGGATGACCGGGCAGCTGGGGTCCTGCTGGCCTCGGGCTGGGCGGTGGTCCAGTGCACGCACTCGCCCGTGGTCAGGGTGGCCACCTGCTTCATGAGGTTGAACTGCTTCTTCACAGCGGCAGTGGCGGCAACCCACAGGCTCCATCCTGCAGGCAGGGCTACATCCAGATGGCTCCTACGTGGCTTCACAGTTGAGGTGACCTGTGGCTGTGGCGGTGGCTGTGGCTACCTGGAAAGAAGCTGCTGTTTAGTGGATGGGGCTAGGATTTGGGAAATTAACTGGATATTGTTGGCAAGGAGAGTGCGTGTATGCTGGTGAAGGATTACACCGAGATAGGTAACGGATGGGGAAGAAATTTGGGCTTTAGAAAAAAGCATTTTTGAGGGCAAGAACAGAATAGTGAGTTGTGGAAGGGGGTATGGAAGATAGGAGGGTATAGGGGTTTGGTGCTACAGGATGGATGGAGAACACTATGATTAGTAAGGTGAAGGTTTTATACTGATAGGACTTGTCTGGTTTTTGGACGGTAGGTTGGGGGTGTTGCAGGGACAGTTATTGGGAAGTAAAAGGCGATGTTGCAGTAAGCGAGTACTAACAGGCTTCAGGCCGTTTAAGACATGTGCTGGAATGGAGTACTGTTGCTGAGCATGGTAAGGGTGCTTAGGTTTTAAGGGGATGATGAGGGGTGAGTGATTTGCAGCAACAAATGGGGAGGTGGTGTCCTGCACCCCACCATTAAGGTAGGGGGACATAAGGGGAGCTACTGAGGGAGGTACATATTTGGGGAGCAGGGTGGCAATGAGATATGGCTGTAGCCCAGGAATAGTTAAGGAGTCAGACAATTTTGCTAGGATATCTTAGCCTAGCAGGGGAACCGACAAGTAGGGATGATTAAGAAAAATGTAGAAAGGAGTGCTGGCCTAATTGACACCAGACTGGGGGAGTTTTGAGAGGCCTAGCGGCCTGGAGGCCTTGCCATCAATTCCTACAACAGTTATGGGGGCCAAGGAGTCAGGGCCTTGAAAAGAAGGCAGCGTGGAGTGGGTGGCCCTGTATTGATTAACAAGGGGATGGACTGACCCTCCACCGTAAGAGTTACCCGAAGTTCAGCGTCCATGATGTCCAGGGGGCTTCAGAGGTGTTCGGGCAGCATTAGTCTTCACCCGCCAAGCTGAGGAGATCTGGGAAAGATTCAGTCCAGGAGCTTTGGGTTGGAGCTCCAGGGCTTTGGGAGCAGCAATGTGAGTCGGATAGTCCAACTTTCAGTGGGGGCCTTGCATAGTTGGGGCAGGGCTTGGGAGGAATCTCGGGTTGTGGGCATTCCTTGGCCCAGTGGCCAGGTTTCCGACACTTGAAGCAAGGTCCAGGAGGGGTGGCTGGACGCGCTGCAGTCTGGGCGCTTTGAAGTCTTTGTGAGCCGGGGGTGTGGCTGGGGTTTGTCTTCTGGCAGAGGCAGCATCTGTAGTTCTGAGATGCTCTGCCGCCAGTCAGCTTCTTCCCTATTACTGAACACCTTGAAGGCGAGGTTGATTAATTCCTGTTGTGGGGCTTCAGGGCCAGATTCTAATTTCTGCAGGTTTTTGTAATGTCAGGGGCTGATTGGGTGATAAGATGTATATTAAGCATTTTTTAGGGGTGACAGTAGAAGTAAAGATGACATTTAAGTCACTCCAGGTGAGATTATAGGACTGGGTTAAGTATTGGAGGATCTGATGAAAAGAAGCCTAACTGTTGGCCAATTTGGGAAAGGTCGGATGAAGAGAAAGGAACGTGCACCCTGACTATGGCTTCGGCTCCAGCCACCATTTAAAGGGGGAATTGTAGGGCAGGGCGGAGGAGTTAGCCTCGGGACTAAACTATAAGCCAGACCTGGTGTGAGGTGGGGAGGTGGCAGGAGGGGCATACGGAGATGGGTTGTGGGCAGAGGAAGAGGAGGGAGGCTCTGTGGGGGGTGCAGTTAGGGCCTCGTTGGGGTCTGGTTTGGCCAGGCGGGGAGGAGAAAGGTCAGAAGGGTCGATGGACAAGGATTCTGGGTTACTGGCAGGGGCAGAAGGGAGAGAAGGAAAATTTGAGACAAGCTGCATTCACAGCAGAGATTAGGGAGGGATTGGTGTGTAAAAAATATGCCTGGACGTTGGGCACCTCAGACCATTTGCTTATTCGTTGACAAAAATTGTTTAGGTCTCGCAGAATAGAAAAATTGAAAATGCCATTTTCTGGCCATTTGAAACCGTCATCTCATTTGAATTGAGGTCAGGCTGTGTTACAGAAAAAAATGAGATGTTTAGGTTTCAGATCGGGTGACAGTTGAAGAGGTTTCAGGTTTTTTCAAGGACGCAGGCTAGAGGTGAAGACTGAGGAACAGAGGGCCGAATATTGCCACTGGTGAAGGCGATTAAGTTTTAAGGAAAGGAGTAGAGACCAGGAGAAGGGGCAAGCAGCTGCCAGGGTGTTCAGCAGGCGTCCCTGACTGATTCCTGGGCTGTAACGTGGGTGAGTGATCAAGGCAGGCGTCCCCGCAATTGACCAGACACCAAAGGAAGACTGTCTTCCCAAGTCCGTGACCGACGTCGGAGTTTTTGAGCCAGACAGAGAGACTTGTCTCCTCCGTCTCTACACGGATAAAGAGTATCTCCTTTGTCTCTACTAGAAAGAGGAAAAGAGAGAGAGAAAGAGAGGGAGACTTGTCTCATTTTCTTTAAAGAAAAAGAGAGAGAAAGAGGGATAGACTTCTCTCCTTTTCTCTACCTAGAAGGAGAATAATTTAAAGGAAAAGAGAGAGAAGAAAGAGGGAGAGACTTGTCTCCTCTTCTCTGAAGGAAAAGAGAGCAGGGGAAGAGACTGCTTACCTGATCTGAAGGTGGTCAGAGCTGTTCAGCATGCTAAGTGTGAGCTGCTGGTCCGGTCTGATGTGTTGAGGTCTCAGGTAGGCCTCCACCCAGAGCAGGAGTGGGGACAGGGGGCTGGTCTCCCCAAAGGAGTACCCCTGTCCTGGGTTTCTGGCACCAAATGTTAAAACAAACACTCTGAATGAAGAGCACTCCCCTGACCCCCTGTCATAAAGGCTTTATGTGGGCAACATGGCTGTTTATTCACCTGGATGTGGACAGGCTGAGTCTGAAGAGTCAGCGGAGGGTGGTGGGGTAGGAGTTGGTTTTATAGGTTTGAGGTAGGCAGTGGAAAGTTACCGAAGTTACAGTTCCAACTGTAACTTTACAGAAGATACATTCCAACTGTAACTTTAGGGAGGTTTTTGCAAGCTGGGAGCAGGGGGTCATCCAGTCTGGAGTCACAAGGTTGACCAAGGTCAGTTACAAAGTTCAGTTGCCTTATCAATTGAAGCGGGAATAAGGAACAATAGAAGAATGTCTCAAGCTAATTAGGCACTGCAAGGGTTGACCATTTTTCCTGTTTTCATGGTCTTCCAGTTACTTCAGATTTTCTAATTCCAGGAGGCCATCCAGAGGCCATGCAGGTCATGGGGGTCACATGGCGTCCATGGCACTGTCAGTCAATGTAAAAGACCTTACACCATCTGGAGTTAATTTTTGTATAAGGTGTAAGGAAGGGATCCAGTTGTTTCAGCTTTCTGCATATGGCTAGCCAGTTTTCCCAACAAGATTTATTAAATAGAGAATCCTTTCCCCATTGCTTGTTTTTGTCAAACATCAGATAGCTGTAGATGTGTGGCATTATTTCTGAGGCCTCTGTTCTGTTCCATTGGTCTATATCTCTGTTTTGGTACCAGTACCATGCTGTTTTGATTACTGTAGCCTTGTAGTAAAGTTTGAAGTCAGGTAGTGTGATGCCTCCAGCTTGGTGTTTTTTTTTTGTTTGTTTTTGTTTTTGTTTTTATGCTTAGTATTGTCTTGGCTATGTGGGCTCTTTTTTGAAATTTCAGATGTTTTTTTCCAATTCTGTGAAGGAAGTCAGTGGTAGTTTGATGGGGATAGCACTGAATCTATAAATTACTTTGGGCAGTATGGCCATTTTCATGATATTGATTCTTCCTAACCATGAGCATGGAATATTTTTCCATCTATTTGTGTCCTCTCTTATTTCCTTGAGCAGAGGTTTGTAGTTCTCCTTGAAGAGGTACTTCACATCCCTTGTTAGTTGTATTCCTAGGTATTTTATTCTCTTTGTAGCAGTCGTGAATGGGAGTTCACTCATAATTTGGGTCTCTGTTTGTCTATTATTGGTGTATAGGAATGCTTGTGATTTTTGCACATTGATTTTGTATCCTGAGACTTTGCTGAAGTTGCTTATCAGCTTAAGGAGATTTTGGGCTGAGATAATGGGGTCTTCTAAATTTACAATCATGTTGTCTGCAAATAGAGACAATTTGACTTCCTCTTTTCCTAACTGAATACACTTTGTTTTTTTTTTCTTGCCTGATTGCCCTGGCCAGAACTTCTAATAATATGTTGAATAGGAGGGGCGAGAGAGGGCATCCTTGTCTTGTGCCAGTTTTCAAAGGCAATGCTTCTAGTTTTTGCCTGTTCAGTATGATATTGGCTGTGGGTGTGTCATAAGTAGCTCTTATTAATTTGAGATACATTCTGTCAATATCTAGTTTATTGAGAGTTTTTAGCATAAAGGGCTGTTGAATTGTGTTGAAGGCCTTCTCTGCATCTATTGAGATAATCATGGAGAAAATCATGTGGCTTTTATCTTTGGTTCTGTTTATGTGATGGATTATGTTTATAGATTTGTGTATGTTGACCCCGCCTTGCATCCCAGGGATGAAGCCGACTTGCGCGTGATGGATAAGCTTTTTGATATGCTGTTGGACTTGATTTGGCAATATTTTATTCAGGATTTTCTCATCAGTGTTCATCATGGATACTGGCCTGAAATTCTCCTTTGTAGTTGTTTCTCTACTAGTTTTTGGAATCAGTATGATGTTGGTTTCATAAAATGAGTTAGGGAGGATTCCCTCTTTTTGTATTGTTTGCAATAGTTTCAGAAGAAATGGTACCAGCTCCTCTTTGTACCTCTGGTAGAATTCGGCTGTGAACCCATCTGGTCTTGGACTTTTTTTGGTAGGTAGGCTATTAATTGCTGCCTCAATTTTAGACCTTGTTATTCAGGGATCCAACTTCTTCCTGGTTTAGTCTTGGGAGGGTGTAAGTGTCCCTTAATTTATCTACTTCTTCTAGGTTTGCTGGTTTATTTGCATAGAGGTGTTTGTAGTAATCTCTGATGGCAGTTTGTATTTCTGTGGGATTGGTGGTGATCTCCCCTTTATAATTTTTTTGCATCTATTTAATTCTTCTCTTTTTTCCTTTTTCTTAGTCTGGCTTGCAGTCTATCTATTTTGTTGATCTTTTCAAAAAACCAGCTCCTGGATTTACTGATTTTTTTGAATGGTTTTTTGTGTCTCTATCTCCTTCAGTTCTGCTCTGATCTTAGTTATTTCTTGTCCTCTGCTAACTGTTGAATTTGTTTGGTCTTGCTCCTCTAGTTCTTTTAATTGTGACATTAGAGTGTCAATTTTAGATCTTTCCTTGCTTCTCTTGTGGGTATTTAGTGCTGTAAATTTCCCTCTAGACACTGCTTTAACTGTGTCCCAGAGATTCTGCTACATTGTATCTTTGATCTTATTGGTTTCAAAGAACACCTTTATTTCTGCCTTCATTTCATTATTTATCCAGTAGTTATTCAGGAGCAGGTTGTTCAGTTTCCATGCAGTTGTGCAGTTTTGAGTGAGTTTCTTAATCCTGAGTTCTAATTTGATTGCACTGTGGTCTGAGAGACTGTTGTGATTTCCATTCTTTTGCATTTGCTGAGTAGCGTTTTACTTCCAATTATGTGGTCAATTTTAGAATAGGTGCAATGTGGTGCTGAGAACAAAGTATATTTTCTGGATTTGGGGTGGAGAGTTCTGGAGATGTCTATTAGATCTGCTTGGTTTAGATCTGAGTTCAAGTCCTGGATATCCTTGTTAATTTTCTGTCTTGTTGACCTGTCTAATATTGACAGTGGAGTGTTAAAGTCTCCAACTATTATTGTGTGGTAATCTAAGTCTCTTTGTAAGTCATTAAGAACTTGCTTTATGTATCTGGGTGCTCCTGTATTGGGTGCATATATATTTAGGATGGTTAGCTCTTCTTGTTGCATTGCTCCCTTTACCATTATGTAATGCCCTTCTTTGTCTCTTTTGATCTTTGTTGGTTTAAAGTCTGTTTTATCAGAAACTAGGATTGCAACCCACCTTCCGCCTTTTTTTTTTTTTTTTTTTATCACCATTTGCTTGGGAAATCTTCCTCCCTTTATTTTGAGGCTATGTGTGTCTTTGCTTGTAAGCCGGGGTCTCCTGAATACAGCACTCTGCTGGGTCTTGACTCTTTATCCACTTTGCCAGTCTGTGTCTTTTGATTGAGGCATTTAGCCCATTTACATTTAAGATTAATACTGTTATGTGTGAATTTGATCCTGCCATTTTGATGCTAGCTGGTTGTTTTGCCTGTTAGTTGATGCAGTTTCTTCATAGTGTTGATGGTCTTTACAATTTGGTATGTTTTTGCAGTGGCTGGTACCAGTTGTTCCTTTCCATGTTTAATGTTTCCTTCAGGAGCTCTTGTAGGCCTGGTGGTGATGAAATCTCTCAGCAGTTGCTTGTCCATAAAGGATTTTATTTCTCCTTTGCTTATGAAGCTTAATTTGGCTGGATAGGAAATTCTGGGTTGAAAATTCTTTTCTTTAAGGATGTTGAGTATTGCTCCCCCCACTTCTGGCTTGTAGGGTTTCTGTGGAGAGATCCACTATGAGTCTGATAGGCTTCCCTTTGTGGGTAACCCAGCCTTTCTCTCTGGCTGCTCTTAGCATTTTTTCCTTCATTTCAACCCTGGTGAATCTGATGATTATGTGCCTTGTGGTTGCTCTTCTCAAGGAATATCTTTGTGGGGTTCTCTGTATTTCTCGAATTTGAATGTCAGCCTGCCTTGCTAGGTTGGAGATGTTCTCCTGGATAACATCTTGAAGAGTGTTTTCCAGCTTGGTTTCGTTCTCCCCATCACTGTCAGGTACACCTATCAAACATAGATTTGGTCTTTTCACATAATCCCATATTTCTTGAAGGCTTTGTTCATTTCTTTTCACTCTTTTTTCTCTAATCTTGCCTTCTCACTTTATTTCATTGAGTTGATCTTCAATCTCTGATATCCTTTCTTCCACTTGATCAATTCGGCTATTGAAACTTGGGTGTGCTTCACGAGGTTCTCATGCTGCATTTTTCAGCTCCATCAAGTCATTAATGTTCTTCTCTATGCTGGTTATTCTAGTTAGCATTTTGTCTAACCTTTTTTTTCCAAGGTTCTTAATTTCTTTGCATGTTAGAACATGCTCCTTTAGTTTGGAGAAGTTTGTTATTACCCACCTTCTGAAGCCTGCTTCTGTCAATTTGTAACCTCATTCTCTGTCTAGTTTTGTTTCCTTGCTGGTGAGGATTTGTGATCCCTTGGAAGAGAAGAGGTGTCATGGTTTTTGGTGATTTCAGCCTTTTTGTGCTAGTTTCTTCCCATCTTTGTGGATTTACCTAGCTTTGGTCTTTCTTTGAAGTTGGTGACTTTTGGATGGGGTCTCTGAGTGGACATCCTTTCTGTTGATGTTGAAGCTATTTCTTTTTGTTTGTTAGTTGTCCTTCTAACAGTCAGGCCCCTGTGCTGCAGGTCTGCTGGAGTTTGCTGGAGGTCCACTCTAGACTTTTCTTGCTTGGGAATCACCTATGGGGGCTACAGAACAGCAAAGATTGCTGCCTGTTCCTTCCCCTGGTAGCTTCGTCCCAGAAGGATATCTGCCAGATGTCAGCCAGAGCTCTCTTGTATGGGGTGTCTCCCAGTCAGGATACACAGGGGTCAGGGAGCCACTTGAGGAGGCAGTCTGTCCCTTATCAGAGCTCAAGCACTGTGCTGAGAGATCTGTTGCTCTCTTCAGAGCTGCTGGGCAGGGACGTTTAAGTCTGCTGAAACAGAACCCACAACAACCCCTTTTCCCAGGTGCTTTGTCCGAGGAAGGTGAGGGCTTTTTATTTATAAGTCCCCAATGGGCTGCTGCCCTTTTTCATATTCCCTGCCCAGCAAGAAGAGAGTCTAGTGGCCATCTGCTGGCAGAGGCCTTGCTAAGCTGCCGTGGGCTCTATCCAGTTGCTGTGTAAATTTCCCAGTGGCTTTGTTCACACAGGTGAGGTTAAAACTGCCTACCCAAGCCTCAGCAATGGCAGACACCCCTCCCCCAACCAAGCTCGAATGTCCCAGGTTGAACTCAGACTGCTGTGCTGGCTGTGAGAATTTCGAGCCAGTAGATCTTAGCTTGCTGGTCTTCATGGCGGTGGGACCTGCTGAGCCAGATCACTTGGCTCCTTGGCTTTAGCCCCCTTTTCAGGGGAATGAGCAGTTCTGTCTCGGTGGCATTCCAGGTGCCACTAGGGTATAAGAAAAAAAAAAAAAAAAAACTGCTGCAGCTAAAACAGCCACCCAGTTTTGTGCTGGAATCCCAGGCACTGGTGTTGTAGGCACCAGAGGAAATCTCCTGGTCTGTGGGTTGTGAAGACCACGGGAAGAGAGCAGTATCTGAGCCAGAGTGCCAGAGTGTCAGGAAAATTCCCTAATGGCTTCCCTTGGCTAGGTGAGTGAGTTCTCTGGCCCCTTGTGCTTCCCAGGTGAGGTGATGCCCCACACTGCTTCAGCTTGCCCTCCTTGGGCTGCACCCACTGTCTAACCAGTCCCAGTGAGATGAACCTTGTACCTCAGTTGGAAATGCGGAGATCACTCACCTTCTGGATCACTCTCACTAGGAACTGCAGACTGAAGCTGTTCCTATTCAGCCATCTTGGCATAAGTCACCTCCCATATGTTTTTTCCTAGGAATTTTATTGTTTCAGGTCTTCTATTTAAGTCTTCAATCCATTTTTAGTTGATTTTGTGTATGCAAAAAATAAGGATCCAATTTCATTCTTTTGTATATGGATATCTAATTTTCCCAACACCATTTATCAAAGAGACTATCCTTTCTCCATCGTGTAGTCTTGGCACCCATGTTGAAGATCATTTGGCTGTAAATGTGGGGTTTATTTCTGGGCTCTTCATTCTGTTCCATTGGTCTATATGTTTAGCTTTATGCTAGTGCTATACTGTTTTAATTACTTTAACTTTGTAGTGTATTTTGAAATCAGGAAGTGGGAGACCTCTAGCTTTGTTGTTCTTTCTCAAGATTGTATTTTGCTATTTGGGGTCCTTTGTGATTCCATATGAATTTTAGAATTCTTCCACTCTATGTCTGCAAAAAACATACCATCAGGATTTTGATAGGGATTGCACAGAATCTGTAGATCATTTCGGTTAGTATGGGCATTTTAATATTTGTTCTTCCAACATATGAACATGGTTTGTGTTTTTAACTTCTGTCAGCATGTTTTATAGTTTTCAGTAAACAAGTATTAGTTCTAGTTCCTTGAGGTGTAAAGTTAGGTAACTTATTTGAGAGATTTTCTTTTTGAATATAGATGTTACTGCTATTAACTTTTAAGACTGCTTTTGTTGCATCTAGTAAGTTTTGGTATGTTGTATTTTCATTTTCATTTGTCTCAAGATATGTTCTAGTTTTGTTTTTGATTTATTCTTTAAAAAACTTTTTTTTAGAGACAAGGTCTCATTCCATTGCCCAGGCTGGAGTGCAATGGCACCTCATTAGCTTACTACACACTCAAACTCCCAGGTTCAAGCGATTCCTGCTTCAGCCTCCCAAAACGTTGGGATTATAGGTGTGAGACACTGCACCAGGCCTGACTTATTCTTTAACCCTTGATTATTCAAGAATGTGTTGTTTCATTTCCACATATTTGTGAATTTTCTAATTTTCCTTTGGCTATTGATTTCTAGTTTCATTCCACACAGTTGGAAAAGATCTGTTGTGATTTCAATCTTCTTAAATTTACTGAGATTTGTTTTATAACCTAATGTGATCTGTTCTAAAGACTGTTCCATGTGCAGTTGAGAAGATTGTGTATTCTGCTGCTGATGGGTGGAATGTTCTGCATAGATGTCTATAAGGTCCATTTGGTCTATAGTGTTGTTCAAGTCCTCTGTTTCTTTACTGATTTTCTGTCTGGATATTCTATCCATTTTGACAGTAGGGTATTGAAATCTCCAACTGTTATTGTATTGCTGTCTGTTTCTTCCTTTGGTTCTGTCAGTGCTTGCTTCATATATTTGGGTGCTCTGATATTGGGTACATATATATTTATAAGTGTTCTATCTTCCACGTGAATTGACCCTTTTATCATTATATGATGTCTTTGTCTCTTGTGACAGTTCTTGACTGAAAGTCTATTTTGTCTGACATAAGTCTGACTACTCCTGCCTTCTCTTGGTTACCTTTGCATGGAATATATTTTTCCATCCTTTCACCTTCAGCCTATGGGTGTCCTTAATTTCTAAAATTAGTCTCTTGTAGAAAGCAAATAGTAAGACCTTGTTTATTTTGTTAATCCATTCAGCCACTCTGTATCTTTTGATCGGAACATTTAATCCATTTACATTTAATGTAATTACCGATAGAGACTGATTGTTGCCGTTTGTAAACTGTTTTCTGTCTCATGGCTTTTCGTCTCTCTTTTCCTCTTTTGCTGTCTTCCTTGTGTTTGACTCCCCCCTCCTAATGTCAACATACTTCAGTTCTTTTCACATTTTCTTTTACACAACTTCCATAGGTATTTTCTTTGTGGTAACTGCGAGCTAACATCAAACATCTTATAATTTTAACCACCTATTTTAAGCTGATAAATTAACTTCAATCATAAGCAAAAACTCTTTTTTACCCCCCCCAACATTGTTATTGATGTCACAAATTACATCTTTTTATATTATGCATCCATTAATATATTTTTATAGTTATAGTTACTTTTTATACTTTTGCCTTTTAATTTCTATACCAGAATTAAAAGTGATTTACATACCATCATTACAGTATTACAGTATTCTGTATTTGCCAATATCTTTATCTTTACTAGTGGGCTTTATACTTTCATATGCTGTCTAGTGTCCTTTTGTTTCAAAGAGAAGGATTTCCTTTAGTATATCTTTTTTTATTTTTTTTGAGATGGAATCTTGCTCTGTTGCCAGGCTGGAGTGCAGTGGCGCAATCTCGGCTCACTGCAACCTCTGCCTCCTGGGTTTAAGCAATTCTTCTGCCTCAGCCTCCCAAGTAGCTGGGACCACAGGTGCATGCCACCATGCCTGGCTAATTTTTGTATTTTTAGTAGAGGCGAGGTTTCACCATGTTGGCCAGGATGGTCTCAATCTCTTGACCTCGTGATCCGCCTGCCTTGGCCTCCCAAAGTGCTGGGATTACAGGTGTGAACCACCATGCCCGGCTCCTTTAGTATATGTTGTAAGGTAGGTCTAGTGGTGATGAACTTCCTCAGCTTTTCTTTATCTAGCAAAATCTTTAGTTTCTTTTATTTTCGAAGGATAATTTTTCCAAATATAGTATTCTTGATTAGCAGGATTTTTTTTCTTTCAGCCCTTTGAATATATCATACTTTTTCCTGTACTACAAGATATCTATTGAGAAATCCACTGGTAGTATTATAGAAGCTCCCTTATATGTGATGAGTCTTTCTTCTTTCAAAATTCTGTCTTTGACTTTTGACAATTTGATTATAATGTGTCTTGATATGGACTTTTTTAGGTATATCTTAGTTGGAGTCCATTAGACCTCTTGAATCTGGGTAGACATTTCCCTCCCCAGATTTGAGAAGCATTTGGCCATTATTTCTTTAAAAGCCTTCTATCCATTTTCCCCAGTCTTCTTTTGAGACTCCCATAATGCATATACTGGTCTGCTTGATGGTGACTCCCATAATGCATATATTGGTCAGCTTGATGATACCCCGTAAGTCTCTTAGGCTTTGTTCACTCTCTCTCATTCTCTTTTTCTTTTTGCTCCTTTGACTGGATAATTTCAAATGATGTATCTTCAAGCTCACTGATTTTTTCCTGTTGAATTCCTCTAGTGAATTTTTTCAGTTCAGTTATTGTATTCTTCAGCTCCAAAATTTGGTTCTTTTTCCTATTTTCTCTATCTTTTTTGATATTCTCATTTTGTTCATATGTCATTTTCCTGGGCTTGTTGAGTGTCCTAGGGAGACTTTTAAAGATGCTGAGTCCCAGACCTTTTTAGCAGAGATTCCGATTCAGTAGGTATAGGGTTGGGGCCTTAAAAACTGTATTTTTTTTTCTTTTCTTTCTTTCTTTTTTTTTTTTTGAGATGGAGTCTCACTCTGTCACCCAGGCTGAAGTGCAATGGCATGATTTTGGCTCACCACAACCTCTGCCTCCCAGGTTCAAGAGATTCTCCTGCCTCAGCCTCCTGAATAGCTGGGATTACAGGCATGCACCACCATGCCCAGCTAATTTTTTATTTTTTTCCAATTTTTAGTAGAGATGGAGTTTCTGCATGTTGGTCAAGCTGGTCTCGAACTCCTGACCTCAGGTGATCCACCTGCCTTGGCCTCTCAAAGTGCTGGGATTACAGGCATGAGCCACCATGCCCGGCTCTTCTTTTTTAGAGTCTGTCACTCTTGTCGCCCAGGCTGGACTGCAATGGCACGATCTCAGCTCACTGCAACCTCCACCTCCTGGGTTCAAGCAATGCTTTTGCCTCAGTCCTCTGAGTAGCTGGGATTACAGGTACCTGCCACCATGCCCAACTGATTTTTATATTTTTAACAGAAATGGAGTTTCACCATGTTGGCCGAGCTGGTCTTGAACTATTGACCTCAGGCGATCTGCCCACCTCAGCCTCCCAAAGTGCTGGGATTACAGGCGTGAACAACGGCACTAAAAGCTATATTTCTTAAAGATCCTCCAAGTGGTTCAGATATACACCCAGGTTTGGAAACCACTTCCAGTAAAAAGACCACCTTCGATCTCTTCTCCTTTCCTTATATAAGCTCTAGGGAAGTGGGGAGAGATTGAAGGTAGTTTTTTTTACTTTATATACACTCTAGGCTTATATAAGTTTTAAAAATATAAGCTTCTGGGAAGTGAACAGATAATGGATAGAATTTCCAGACAGAAAATCAGTAAAGAAATCAGGACTTGAACAATGCTATAGACCAAATGGACCTTACAGACATATATGCAGAACATTCAACCCAACAGCAGCAGAATACACATTTTACTCAAGTGCACATAGAACAGTCTTTAGAACAGATCATACATTAGGTTACAAAGTAAATCTCACCTCTCCAAGTTGCCATTTTCTGCTTAGTAGTACTCCATTTCTTTGTATCATTTGAAGGTTCTTACAACCCTCCTACCTCCAGGCAGCCTTTCTGGATTAAATCTTGGCTGACCATGAGTTTCTCTCCCCAACCCTCCTGACCCCAAAATGTGGATATGCTTTCCATTTATGTATTAATTTGGTGTTTCGACTCTGTTGGCTTGCTATCTGAGTCTTAGGCCACTGCTGTGTAGAGAGCCTCTGGACGAGGTCTGTCTTAACTGCCTCATTATTATTTGATGACAATGATAGTGAGTATAGCAGGGATGGAATTCTGGAGACCCAGGTTCAAGCCTCTGTTCCCTTGGATAAATTCTGTTCTCACTCTGGGCCTTAGTTTCCTCATCTGCAAAGTGAGTGATATATATACGGTCTCTGCAGTTCTCCTCTGTAGGCTCTAACTTTCTCTTTTGTCCTCTTATTCACTGGTATAGCTGAGGAAGTGGAACTGCAGAGACACTCCTGAAATTGTCCTAAGTCAAAGGAGCCAAACAGTGCACCAGCTCCCTCTCTGCCATCCCCTCTACGAGCAGCCATGGCCCTGAGTGATGTCGATGTGCAAAAGCAGATTAAGCACATGATGGCTTTCATTGAGCAGGAAGCCAATGAGAAAGCAGAGGAAATTGATGCCAAGGCTGAGGAAGAGTTTAACATTAAGAAAGGACGCCTTGTGCAAACCCAACGACTGAAGATTATGGAGTATTATGAGAAAAAGGAGAAGCAGATAGAGCAGCAGAAGAAAATCCAGATGTCCACCATGAAGAATCAGGCAAGGCTGAAAGTCCTGAGAGCCCGAGATGACCTCATCTCAGATTTGCTCAGAGAGGCAAAGCTGAGACTCAGCAGGATTGTGGAGGACCCAGAAATCTACCAGGGGCTGCTGGATAAACTGGTGCTCCAGGGTCTGCTCCGACTGCTGGAACCTGTGATGATTGTGCGCTGCCGGCCACAGGACCTCCTCCTGGTGGAGGCTGCAGTGCAAAAGGCCATCCCCGAATACATGACAATTTCCCAAAAACACGTGGAGGTCCAGATTGATCGAGAGGCATACCTGGCTGTGAATGCAGCTGGAGGTGTGGAGGTCTACAGTGGCAATCAGAGAATAAAGGTTTCAAATACCTTGGAAAGTCGACTGGATCTCTCAGCCAAGCAAAAGATGCCCGAAATACGAATGGCCTTGTTTGGTGCTAACGCCAACAGAAAGTTTTTTATATAAACTTCTGGGAAGTGAAGCTCATGGTGAACCACTAAACCATAAAAGTCTAAGTTTTTTTCGGCAAAGGAAACTAGTAGTGTTTCCTCCTCTTTGATGCTCTGATATTGTTCTATTTTTCTTCATGAAATACCCTTTAATAGCTAAAATGTTAACTTTGAAATAAAGCCCAAATTAATGCCCAGAATTCAAATTTCATTTCATCCATATACACCACAGCTTCTAGTCTATTCTGCAGTTGGGATAAAGGGAGTGATGACATCTGCTCTTCAGCTTGGCCTCAGTGATGAAAGCATGAGATGTGAATAGTGTTCTTGGCCTGTGGATCTGGGTGCTCCAGTTTAATATGCATATGAAGAGTGTTCTTCTTTTGTTTCAGCTTCAGTACCCACACTTATATTATTTAATGAAGTCTAGAGGTCTTCCTCACATGTCCAGAACCAACTTTATGGGCATCCAACCAGCACAGTCACACAGGGGCCCATGCTCAGAAGGGCCCAGCACCTGGGATGTAGTGATCTGTATTTGCTGCCCTGAAATTCCTAATTTCATCTTTGGATGTACGTTTTGTAAGTGATGGTTGATGGGACATTGGGGCATATGCCAGGGGTTTGGAGCCTTGGCTCACACATGGTACTGACTCCCAAAGCCTACCCACTTTCTTGGGACGGGTTGTTGGCCAACCAATTCCCAGCCCACTGGTGCCCTGAGATCCAGCCTTCCTCTAACTCACCCCTTGAGCATTGTTTCCCTCTGCCCCTGGCAGGGGCCTGATGTGCATGCAGGGAGGGTCAGAGTGGGGTTTCATGCTCTGTGGAGTTTCAGGATCAGACATCCCTGCCCAAGACCGGCAGCTCTGTGGCCCATTCAGTAGGAAACTCAGGGGGAGGGGTGAGTCTTTTACCCATCAGATACTGAGCCTGTCTGGTGTAGAGGTTTAAAGATCCTGGGAGTTACCTGTCTGCTATAGGGCAGCCAGTCCACTGGGGGAAGAGAGGCCAGCTCAACTTCCCCAATCCTGGACCAGGCACCACACTGGTGGCTGGTGGGAAGAGGGACTCAACCACTGCCCAACTTGTTGAACCAAAATCTCAGGGCAGGACACTCAGGAGCTTGTCAGTGTCTGCGCTTGGCTTGCAAAATATCCCTGTGCCTGGCAGAGTGCTCCCTTGGACAGCTCAGTGCCTGGGGGAATTTGGACACATCTCTTCTGGCCACTGTGAGGCACCTTCTGGAAGAAGCCAAGAAACACAGATTGTATAATTTTGGTGACTCAGCATATGGGCATTGCACAATAAAAAATGGTAGAATTCATGCTAATAATTTAAAGTAAATGTTCTTTCCTAAGGAAGATATTAAAGAACAAATAAACACTAGGAAAAGTCAAGAAAAGACTACAGAAGAAAGGAAAAAGCTTTATATTTTAGTGCCATGGCACTTCTCTCCTGCTTTTGAACAAAGGATCTCCCATTTCTTTTTTTCTTTTTCTTCTTCTTCTTTTTTTTTTTTGACACAGAGTTTTGCCACTGTTGCCCAGGATAGAGTGCAATGGCGTGATCTTGGCTCACTGCAACCTCCGCCTCCTGGGTTCAAGTGATTGAACTGGGTTCCTCCTGAGTTCCTGCCTCAGCCTTCCAAATAGTTGGGATTACAGGCACCTGCCACCACAACTGGCTAATTTTGTATTTTTAGTAGAGATGGGGTTTCACCATGTTGGCTAGGCTGGTCTCGAACTCCTGACCTTAGGAGGTGATCCACCCACCTTGGCCTCCCAAAGTGCTGGGATTATAGGTGTAAGCCACCGTGACTGGCTGGAACTCACGTTTTCATTTTGGACTGGGCTCTGCAAATTACATAGCTGGTTCTGCATGTGTATGTGTGATTTAAGGTCTAATCCAAGCCTGATGTTTATTTATTAAAATAGAATTTTTTGAAGAAAAGAGATCCCAAGATACTCTGCTGAGGGCAAAGGTTGGCCTGTGTGGTTAGAACTCTGTAAGGAACAGAAACTTCATGAAACTCAAAGTAGGGGACAAGCTACTAGTACGTGGGGGTGTTTTGCAGAACCTAGAATAGGAATCCTTCATGATCTCAGGAGAGGTCTGGAATTGGGATTCAGAAAGGCATCTGAAACCTTCTATATGGCCACTTTTCTTTCCTTAAGGAGTGACTTTGTCTGTTGCCCAGTTTAAATGGTGGTGAATGCATGCCCCATAATTCCAAAGTGGACATGTTATAGTTCCAGAAACAGACCTGCTTCTCTTGAAGTCCATTCCACTTTCCCAGGAGGAAATCTATTTGCCAGCTGGGGTCAGGTGTCTACCTATGGTCCAGTTGATGTCTGGGGCAGTTCCCAGAGAAAGAACGGTTTTTGTCAGCTGAACAGACTCCCCACAGGGTGTTTTCTATGTGGGCCCTTTTGAGTTTCAAATTTAGTCATTAAATGAACATTTTCTTTATTCTTTTTTTTTTTTCTGAGACAGAGTCTCGCTCTGTCACCCAGGCTGGAGTGCGGTGGTGCGATCAAGGCTCAGTGCAACCTCTGACTCCTAGGTTCAAACGATTCTTCTGCCTGAGCCTCCTGAGTGGCTGGAAATACAGATGTCTGCCACCACACCTGGCTACTTTTTGTATTTTTAGTAGAGACGGGGTTTCACCATATTGGCCAGGCTGGTCTTCAACTCCTGACTTTGTGATCTGCCCGCCTTGGCCTCCCAAAGTGCTGGGATTACAGGTGTGAGTCACCGTGCCTGGCCTCACTAAACATTTTCTAAATGCCAATAATGAGCCAGGCACTGTGCTGGGCTGCAAAGAAGAATATAATCTGGCTCTGTTCTTTAAGGAGTCATAGACACATAAACAGATGATGATCATGATAATGACACAATGTGGCAAGAGCCAGCCTAGTGCTGATGTGAAATCCTGTGTGAAGAGTGGCAGGAAGGGAGGGTAACAGAAGGGTTCCTGGGTGTTGGCAGTTGAGCTGGGGAGAGTGCTCCAGGCAAAGGGAAGAAAGCATGTGCCAAGGCCCTGAGGTATGAAAATGTAGCATGGGAGGAGCTGCGTATAGTTCAGTATGATGGAATGTGAGGGGTGAGGAGGAAGAGACTGCAGATGAAGCCGGAAAGAGGGGCCTCATTACAGGGTGTTGCTCTGGAGGTTGTTGGGGTTTTTTTGTTTTTGTTTCTTTGTGTATTTTTTTTTTTTTTTTGAGACAAGGTCTTGCTCTGTTACCCAGACTGAAGTGCAGTAGCATGATCTTGGCTCACTGTAATCTCAGCTTCCTAGGCTCAAGCGATCCTCCCACCTCAGCAGGTTACACAGGGAGTGGGAGCCAACTTCCCAGAAAGGGAGGGACTGGGGGCTTGGTCCTGAGTAGCTGGGACCACAGGCATGCACCACCACACCTGGCCAATTTTTTAAATTGTTTGTGGAGATGGGTCTCACTATGTTGGCCAGGCTGGTCTTGACCTTCTGGGTTCAAGCAATCCTCCTGCCTTGACCTCCCAAAGTATTAGAATTATAGGCATGAGCCACCACGCCTGGTCGGCTCAGGAGTTTTGACTTAATTCTGGTGGGTGAGTGATAGGAGGTCACTGAGGGATTTTAAAAGTGAATGAAACAATGAGAGCTGGACTTTCAGAAAGATTATTCCGCGTCACTGTGGGTGGAGGACACAGTAATGCGGAGGAGAGACTGGACACCACTCCCGGGGGCTACTTATCCGCTGAGCGAGAGGTGACAAATAATCTATCCAGCTCTTTTATGAAGCAGGTGAAATTCGTGATACAAAAGTGGGAAGAGATTGGAATCAGTGCCTTCTGTCCTATGCCTCTCCCTTCCCCCACCCCAATATATTTTTCACTTGTCCAGGCTTGAGGCTTTATGACAGTTTCATATCATCTTACAATTTTTTCTTATGAGAGTCTCCCTACCTTCCGAGCTTTCCCTGCTCTCTCCTCGCCATCATTCCAGGCCTAGCAGAGCACCCACTTCCCAGCTGACCAAGCCTCCAGCCCCTCCTCTTCTGGGAGGTCAACCCCTACATCCTGCTGTAACCCTGGAGTGTCTGAACCCCCTCAGCCTACCCTAGCTCTGGCCCCTTGAGCCAACCTCAATCAGTTAGCTACTCCCAACATCAATTCACCTCCAAAAAAAAAAAACCCACCTACGACTGTCCATCATAGGTTTTATGAAAGGTTTTGTGGGAAGTTGAGGAGAGTGTTGCATAGTATGTATAGAACAAACTTTCCCTCAAGTCCCATTTAAGCATCTCTATGTTTTCCAACTTTTCTCTCTCCCGGAGCTGCCACACATTAGCTCTTTTTCCCAGCCTTCTCCCTCTCAACCTGTGGGTTCCAGCCTTTTCTTCACCACGTTCCTTCAGCAACACAAAAGCCTTGGCCTCCCGCGCAGTCTCTGGACCTAGGGATTGTGTCTCTTATTGAGGACTTTTCATGCCCTGCTTTTCTTTACTATTAGCAACTTTACCTACTCATCTCACCTTTTTACACATAGCTTCTCAAGGACAGAGACTGTGTCTTTTCTCTTTTTTGCACCCCCTGCTGCTGTGTTACTTTAGTGCCTGACAGTAGGTTTTGAACAAGCATTGACCCTTGTTACATTCTTCTCTCCAGGCCTGGCTCTGGGTTATGGATGGAGGACTCTAGAGCCTCTCTCCTCTTCTGGTCCATAGATTGGGCCATAAAAAAGGGCTAGGCTATGAGATGGTGGTCAGGGGAAGGGCGGTACACTGTATTCCAAGGATCCTTCTGGACAAGACAATCCTCTGTTGCTCCCAGGGAAAGGCTGTGGATGGGAACGGCCTTAACTTCAGGCAGGATACACCCCCTTCAGTCCAGGGGTTTGTTATCTCCTGGGGTTGCTTGAGAGTTTATTGCATTCCATCCCTTGTTGGGAAACAGATGGGAGGGGCTTTGCTTTGGATCTGGGTGCAGAGGCAGGAGGCTCTGGAGGGACTGGGCCTGGTCTGTGTCCTCCGCGGAGGCCTCAGCCATGGAGAGGCACAGCTTCGCCTTCATGTCTATGTGGTCATCAAGGCTAGACTTGACCCTTGGGGTAGGCTACCTGTGACCATCCCGTTGAGCTCCAACAGCGGCAGCCCTGCAGAGGCCTTTACCATAGAAAGGTCTGCACTGGGTGCAATCTCGTAGCTGAGTGAACGGTACAAACTAACATGAGCCCTTTATTGACATTAACATCCTTCCCTCTAGAAGGCATGTTCCTTGTGTAAGCTCCTCGGTCGCGTGAGCCAAAAGGAGCAAACTGTTGCAAGGCAGGCAGGCGCAACCCTTCCCCACACCTCTGCTCATTAACACTTCCTCCCCAGGCGCAAGGGAAGCTGTCTGCTACTGATGCAGAAGCTTTGCTTATGGTCATGTGACTGCTGTAGACTCACTCCCTGCTGGGGAAGAGTTAGGGGAAGCCAAACACACAGCTGGGAGGTCCTGCCCCACAGGCTAGGAGGCCAGCTGCCCCAGGAGGATGGTAGGCAGGATTAACTTGGTGAAAGGAGAGTGTGGATTTGGTTCTGATCCTCAGCTACCTGGAGAACCAGGGAGGGACAGGATGCTTTGACTATACGGCAGGACCTCAGAGAAGGCAGGGGGACTAGCTCAACCCAACAGAAAATGCTGCAGGGCTTCCTCTCTGACCCTGGGCTCATAGGGCCCCTGGTAGTGGGTCAGCAGATAGACTCTGGGCCCAACCACACCCCCTCCCCCCACAACCTCTATTGAGCAACTGTAGCCCCTTCCTGGGCTCCCCAGGGACACTGCTCAAGTCTTTGCCCCCATCCTATGCTCTCCCCAGTCTACCCTGATACCCCTTCCAATTCACAATTTCATCTCTGAAACCACACCTGGTACTGACAGCACTGGGAAAGGACTCTAGTCTCTCTCCCACACCCTCCTTCCTATGGGCAATGCTAAAGCACGACAAACCCTCCCTTTTCATAGCACCCTATGCTTTCCTGCACAATCGCAGAGCTCACCCAGTGGTCTGGTCTTACAGAACAGCAATATGTCAACCTAAAAGGTTGAAGTGGAGACAAAATTAATATGAGTAGAGAGTTTATTTGGGTCAAGTTTGAGGATTGCAACCTGTCAGCATAGATTCAAGTTGCCCTAAATATACACTCTGATTAGCTGCAAGTGGATTTTTTTTTTTTTTTTTGAGACGGAGTTTTGCTCTTGTTGCCCAGGCTGGAGTGGAATGGTGCAATCTTGGCTCACTGCAGCCTCTGCCTCCCAAGTTCAAGTGATTCTCCTGCCTGAGCCTCCTAATAGCTGGGATTACAGGCATGCGCCACCATGCCTGGCTAATTTTGCATTTTTAGTAGAGATGGGGTTTCTCCATGTTGGTCAGGCTGGTCTCAAACTCCTGACCTCAGGTGATCCACCCACCTTGGCCTCCCAAAGTGCTGGGATTACAGGCATGAGCCACAGTACCCAGCCACAAGTAGATTTTTAAAGGCAAAAATGGGAGATAGGGCATGGACTGATATAAAGTTGTTTGTCAGGAATTCTTGTTGGTTTACAGAGATAGCATTGATTTGATTGGCTGTACACTGCTAAGCTATAGAGCATGGGCTGCAGTGTCTGCTATGGCATTATTCGGTTGATCTAGAGCTACCTGTGGTGATAGTAAGCAGTTTCAAGAGTCAAACACATTGCTCAAAGCAGGGGAGTGGGACATGATTGCTGTCTCATTTTAGTGTCTCTAAGGGCCTGATAATTAAAAGGACTTGTATTCCTCAGATGAAGTTCTTCTCTTAACTCCTTTCATTGAGAGGTGAGTTACTCTACTTCCCTTTGTAGATGTAGCAAAAGGAGATCAGTCTGGGCAGACCCTGGGCCCGGCTCCTCACATCCTCCAGCACCTCCTTGGAGTGAGGGTACCAAGCACAGGCTTTCATCACTGGGAGGTGAGCCTGTAGGGTGATGTTTGACTCACCCTGGTTGCTACTAAACCTGAGTGGATTCATGTCCTGGAGATTACCGAAGGTTTACAGCATGAAGGGACCTTGAGAGCCAAATGTGTGTCTAAATCTGAAGCCCAGAGGAAGCAAGGAAGCAGTCCAGGGTCATCATCAGCTAAGAAGCCTCCTGGGACTGCAAACAGAAAGCCTGAAAAGACTAGGTTGTCATCATTCATTTCATGAAAAACTTGCTGTACAGAAGCTTAAGAACTTTGGCTTCCAGCAAGACAGACAGGATAGAAAGTGCATGGCCACAGCTGGGTCCTTGGAAAATCCTTCATTTCTCCTTCCCAGGGTATTGTGACCTCAGGGCTCGGTCACAATGAAGGCCCACAGAGGAGGGTTGGCTGTGGGTGACTGCACAAGATATATGGCTTGAGGGGCCCAGGGAAGACTGAAGGAAGGAAGGGGGAGAAGGGAGGGGAGGGGAGGGGGTAGAAACAAAATGGGTTGGGGCTCAACTGGTAGAAGGAGAACAATAGGGAGTGTCTGAAGACTTTTGTCTTTTTGCTTGATTGGAAATTGAACCCTGGGTTTTCATTCAGTTAAATTCAAATCAGTAGGCCTCTTATTCATTCGTTCATTTGACAAATATTTATTGAGTAGTTAACAAGTGTCAGGCACTCTGCCAGGCACTGTATCCCTTGCAACGAACAAGACAGTTAAGCCCAGGCTTCCCAAAGGAACATTCTAATGTGGATGAAGTGGGGAGGGGTGGGCACAGTGGGAGGGATCAGGTTTGTGAAGGAACCCTAAACAAATGGGCAGGCCATGACTTGGGGTTGGTCTAAGTGCCAAGGAGAAGTAAAGGGTTATGGGCAGCATGGCCTTCCATGTCCCCCGCTCAAGGAGGGCCTCTTCCTAAGTCTCCTTTGTGCTTAAAGCAAGGGAAGGAGCCAGCCACAAAAACAGAAGTAGGGAAGGAGGGAACTGGGGAGATAGGAAGGGCGTTCATTCTAAGCAGAGGGAACTGCAAGGGTGTCACATCTGTCTGGGATTGTTCAGGCTGCTATAACAAAATACTTTAGACTGGGCAATTTATAAACAAGACAAAATTATTGCTCATGGACTAGAGGCTGAGAAGTCCAAGATCAAAGCATCTGATCTCATTCATGAGGAGCAGAGCCCTCCTGATCTAATCATCTCCCAGAGGCCCCACTTCTTAACACTGTCGCACTGGGGATTAAGGGTCAACATATGAATTTTAGGGGGACACCGACATTTAGACCACAGCCACACTTGAACCACAGGGGCATCAAGGCAAAAACAGCTGTGCTGGTTTAAGGAGCAGGAAGGAGACCAATGGGGCTTCACTAAGTGGGTGGAGGAGAAAGAGAAAGGATATAGCTTTTGTGGGTCTCCTGGGTGGCATGTGAGGAATTTGGTTTTATCCTAACTACAGTGGGAAGCCACTGGAAGCTGCTCAGTATGTAAGGGACAGGGCCTTGTTTTACTGTGCGCGGTTCTTGCACTTGCTTCTCCCCTTCCTTGCTCAAAAGAACTCTCAGCAACTGCACAGAAGTAGGAAAGCCGATGCCCCGTCATTAGCCAGATCCAACCAATGCACGGTTAAAACATTTTTTTCTGGAAAGCCCCCTGTAAATAGCTTTTGGGGCCAATGATATCCCCTTTCCTTGCAAAGAATACCGTTAGCTTTATCTATGTCTTTAGTAGCAGAAATGACTAACATTATGATATTCCCACCTCAAGGTGGGAACAAACAAATGTGCTATTTACAGAAATCCTTCAGGTCAGCAGAGGAAGCATCACTTTATCCACACACTCTCACCTCCCTTTCTCCTTACTGGGGACCTCACCTGCCAGCAGAACTGGTAAACCTAGGCTTAGCTCCCCCTTTTAAATTTTTGTGCCATTAGCATACCTTCATGCCTCTTCTACTTTTTTTTTTTTTTGAGACAGAGTCTTGCTCTGGCACCAGGCGCCAGGCCGGAGTGCAGTGGCGCGATCTTGGCTCATGGCAAACTTTGCCTCCTGGGTTCAAGCGATTCTCCTGCCTCAGCCTCCAGAGCAGCTTGATACCACAGGCACATGCCACCACACCTGGCTAATTTTTTGTATTTTTAGTGGAGATAGGGGTTTCCCCATTGTAGCCAGGATGGCCTCGATCTCCTGACCTCATGATCTGCCCACCTTGGCCTCCCAAAGTGCTGGGATTACAGGTGTGAGCCACTGCATTCGGCCCTTGGTCTTCTTTTAGCTCTTTAAAGCATGCTTAAATTTCTCGACTGCTCGAGTTGAGAGGCACCTCTTCCTGCCTCCTTCTACCTTCCAGAAGCTTTCCCCACTGTGCTGTGGAATCCTCAGACTTGGACATCTCCTGGACTCTCAGCCATTGGTTTGTTTCATGTGCTTTGGAGTTTGGGTTTGTTGCCCTGGAGAGATGACCTTTCCTTTACCTGTGACTTCCCAGATTTTTCCCACTTTGAGCCATGAGGTTCACCAGCCCCACCAAGGGATTGGGGATTGGGATGAGGGGTAGGGCATTGGCTCTGGCCCCATAAAAATCAGAAAGATATGGTAAGCAAGAAGGGCACTGGGTATATCTTGAATGAATGAGTAGAGCCTGGTTTTGTGGAATAGGTGGCCTGGTCTTTGATGGATTCCTTTGGGCTTCAGATTGGGCTCACTCCCCGTTCTCTCCAGCTGTTGTATGACCCTAGAAAGTCACATCTCTGTTAAGTGAGGGACCAGGGGCTCACGACCAACTTTCCTGGGGCTCTCCGGACCTCCAACCCCCACCCTAGTGCTGGCTTTGCCAGCTGTCACTGACCCCTGACCTCACCTCTCTTTCCAGGCTTATTTCACTGATGCCTGCCTGGTTTGCAGCTGGTCTTTGGCATATTCAGGCCTCAGGGGTCCCTAGTTCTCTTACTGGGGCTGTAGGCAGGGCTGTACCTTAAACTGCAAGAAGAGGATAAACTACAAATCTCCTGGCCTCTCTCTCCATCCAAGGGCAGAGCATGTTCCCAAGGAGACTGCTTCTGGGGACAACGGTGGCTGTGTGTGTATGGTTGGGGGGAAGTGGGTGGGTGGATGAGTTTGGAGAGTGCAGGAGAATGCTTCAGGCCTTTGACTTCCCACTCTTAAGACAAAGAGCGTTAATAGGCATGTTTCCTGGCTCCGGGTTTACCCACTAGAGAGAACCTACATTTGGATCTTATGTTTGGGGTCTTAATAATAGCAGTTTGTATTCTCTAGGCAGTGCTGTGCAGCCCTCTATGTGAGAGAATCAGTGTGCTTTTATAGGCCAGAGCCTTGGGGTGGGAGCTTGCAAGCCTAGGGTTCTAGTCTAGGGTTGCCATTCATCTGCTAGTTTACATCAAGCAACTCACTCACTTTTTCTCTGTCTTAACAGTCCTATCACTAAATTGGAAGAGAAAATGCCTATTTGCACTTGGATGTTTTGGCAATAAAATGAGATAAAATAGAAAGCATTCTAAAAGGCAAAAGAGGTATCTATGTGTTCCATGCTAATTTTGATACTAAACCTTAAATCGATGAAGCTAGTTTTATTGTTAAACAAGAAATAGAAAAATGTTATAGAAATAAACAATTTTTTAAAAATTTAATTTTACCATCCTGTTGCAGTTATCATTTCCTCTTTCCTTATAGATTTTATAATGATATCTTCAAATAATTATGCATAATATGTCTAGCATTTTTTTTTCACATAATGGTATCACTTTGTCTTTGTAATCTTCATTTTCAATACCTGCAAACTATTGCAATAAATATATATTTTATAATTCACTTAATGAATCCAATAGGAATTGATATTTGAGCCATTTCAAGTTTTCATTACAATGAATACTTGCTGTAATCAGCACTTGGCTGAACATAACATTTTGTCTAATTGTTAAAATGATATACACACATTATAGAATATGTAAAAGAAAATTTAAATCACTGGTGATTGTGGGAGTCTGTCGTCCCATCCTTTTCCTCTGCATACATTGTGGGTAGCGGCAAATGTATACACATATATACACATCACAGGCCTGATGGTGTATATGCAGTGTTGAATTCTGATTTCTTATTAGTTACTATTGTGGCAGGTCAGAGTGTAGAGGCTAAGAGGCTGGGCTCTAGACTCAAATTAACCTAGATCAGAGTTCGTCTCTTTGGATAAACTGTAACCCTCAATTTTTCATGCTTTATTAGCTAGTCAACCTTAGGCTTTTTTTTTTTTTTTTTTTTTTTTTTTTGGTCTAGGTCAGTTTTTAGAAGAAGAATAATGCTGGACACAGTGGCTCACATCTGTAACTCCAACACTTTGGGAGGCTGAGGTGGGCAGATTGTTTGAGTCTAGGAGTTAGAGACCAGTCCAGGCAACATAATGAGACCCCATCTCTACTAAAAATTTAAAAAATAGCTGGACATATTGGCGAGTGTCTGTAGTCCCAGCTACTTGGGAAGCTGGCGTGGAGAATTGCTTGAGGCTGGGAAGTCAAGGCTGTATGAGCTGTGATTGTGCCAGTATGCTCTAGCCTGTGTGACAGAGTAAGTCCCTGTCTCAAGAAAGAAAGAAATAAAAGAAAAGACGGAAGGAAGGAAGGATTAGATGATCTGTCTCTTAAAGTTTTAAGAGTCAATCCATATAAAGCATTTAGCAGAACATCTGGCACACAACAAATACTTGCTATTGTCATTTTTTGGGTGCATGTTCCACGTCATGAAAAATTCTTAAAAATAAGCATTTTAAATGACTTCCTTATATTCTTTTATACCCTGATTTATTCATACTCATCATATATAGTTTAATAATAAGGCTGTGAATTTTGTGTACCTAAACTTTTGCTCCAGTTTGGATTATTTTCATATGCAAACTTCCTAGAACTGGAATTAATGAGTTAAAGAGTATGACGGTTTTTAAAAGTCTCTTAATACATATGCCAGCTTTATTTGGCAGAAAGGATTTTAAAGAACGGGGCTTACGCATGGTTTTCAAACTGCAGCAACGAGAAGTGCAATCTTCGACTTTTTTCCTACCTCTTTCTCCTTTCTTAAATTGTAGCACTTGGAGCCTAGACTTTTGAGACAGTCCCTTGGTGTGAAAAGGGAGGAGGAGGAGGAGAGAGAGGGTTTGAGTGTTGGAAGCGCCCCGACTGTCTTAGTAATTGTATCACGGTTGACAGATGCGGCAGTGGTCACGTGGCCCGAGTATGACCTCATAGCTCCGAGGCTTGGGCGCTCAGAGCCCGACCCAGCGGAGGCAGGAGGAGGGGAGCGCTTTTTCATCGCCCCAAGTTGGCAAGTTACTCCAAGGAGAGCTGAGGGTTTAGGAACCCTCCTCGGTTCCCTGGGCGCTGGGAAGCCCAGACTTCCGTAATCGCTGGGAAGCCTGACGATTTAGCCGCACAGTTAGCAAACATTTGCTAAATGCAACTAGGTGCCCTGTTCTGGCTGCAGGCCAAGCTCCGTGCCAGGTTTCATCTTACTTCATTCTGATTAGCGACATCTCACTGCCCAGGAAACAGACTTGCAGACACCAATGAGAAAACTTAGGAGCCAGCTGGGGAAGGAGGACTGGCCCAAAGCCACAGTCCACGGGAGGAAGCGGCGCGCGCATAGCTGCACAAAGGCGTGTTGGACTCGGGGAGCCAGGACAGGGCCGGGGTGGGGTGGGGGCGCGGCCGGCTGGGAGGGCTTCCCGAAAGAAACTAAGCGTTTAGGCAGGATGGAAAAACGCAGAACAGAACACACCCCGACCTGGCAGAACATCTGTAGTAGAGAGAATGGGATTTTAGAGGAACGCTGAAAATAAGAAACAAAAGACCAGAGGAAGGTATTGCTAGGATAAAGGGGGAGTGCCCAGGCTCCTTTCCCACCAAGCCAGCCCCGGTGAGAGTTTACCCCCTAACTTTGAGGGTGCCCTCCAGTCCCCAGAGCTTTTGGTTTTGCATCTAAGTACACTCCCCTGGAGGGAAGCGCCAGCTCTGTGAATCCTGTTCTCTAAACATTTTCCTTGCAGACTCCTAAAAGAATTTTGAAAATCTGTGTACCCTTTGCACATTTTTAGATGCAAACATTTAACATTTTTTCATAAGTTTAAATAGTTACATAAAGTCTAGTTTCTGGTATATTGCAAATATTTTACATTTTAAAATAAAACTGTCACAGTACTCTGAAAAATGTTTCTAAATGTAATACTACTGTGATTGCATACCACCATCATCTCTTTTAAAAATACATGAACAAGCTGAACAAATTTCATCTTTCTTTTTTCTCCTTGAACTTATATTTCCCTCTACTTCCCCTACAGAATTTTAGCATAATTTATTTTTATGATTCAAAGTCTATGTGTCATCCTTCACTCTATCATACTTCTTCCCAACAAAACGATGTGTATAAATTGAATTTATTTTTAAATTTTTCTGTGACCATAGACTCAGTGTTAAAGAACATTTTGTTTGGATTTGTACCAGGATGACTAGTACACAATTAATCAAAACAAATGCTTTACAAATTGTAATAGGTAATAAGAGAGCATAAAGAATAATTAATTGGAAATGCATCTTTTAAGGAAATGAAGCTTCCTTCCTCATCCTAGTTAGTTCATATATTCATGGATGAATAATCCTTATTGCTAGAAAGGGTCAGAGTTCAGCAATAATTCTATTCCTGTTTTTCTTTGTTAAAAATTGATGCTCAGCTCAGAAATCTTTTTCACATAAGGACAAAGGAATGTAAGGACTCTGGTGGTAGCAGTGTCACTCACTGTAAACTCCTTTCGAGTCATATGCCAAAAATCATATGGGCAGCTCATTAAAAATCTGTCAGCTGACAGCTAGAATCGATTCTCCTTCACTTTGAATGAAGGCAGGGAATTGAAAGCTAGTTGATTTGCTCAGTCATTAGAGTTGCTCCTGCTCATTTTCTCAACATGGATACCAGGATTTAGATTGTCCCTTCATTGCACTGGACATTTTCCCTGATCAATGCACCATGGTAAGATTTGGGATGAGTAAGAGGTATCCCCTTTTTTTGGGAAATGGGAGAAAGGGGAGGCAGGAGGGAGAAGCATGAGCAGCATCGTCCACTGGCATGTGCTCAGACAGGTCACCTGTACAAGAGAGCTACGCAGAAGTTGAGGATTTGGTCCCACGAGTCTCTTTAAATGACCCACACCAAACTATGTATCCTTTGGAAAGTCTTATGTCCTTATGAGTGCCTGCATCTTAATTTGTACTAGCCCATTGCTGGATGGGTGAGCAAAGGAAAGAAAGGTGATGGGGGGAGGGGTTCCTGCACGTTCTGAAGGTTTCTTTGCAGGAGAGAAGGTGCTCTCCTGAGGGCTGACCTCCTTGACAGGTGACCTTCTCTCTGCAGGGCTTTTCTTGGGAGGAGGCAAAAGCAAAACCGATCTGAACCCCAGGCCCACCAGCTGCTGTCTCTCTCCAGACCGAGACTCTTCTCTCAGAGCCTTCCTTCTCCTTTTAGTTCAACCTAAAAGGAGATTTGAGCTCTTGAAAGAACCTACTTCTCATTCCTCCATGGGGTGCCTCTCAAGGGCAGGGTGGTATCTGCAACAGAACCATCAGAGTGGAGGGGAGCATCGTGGGGTCAGCCAGGGCCAGGGAGAGCTAGAGTCCTGTCGGACCCGGACACAGCACTGGCCTCCTTTGCTATCTTCCCTCTCGTCACCAAGCAGGGGACACTCATTCGTGGTGCCTTTGTGTCCTTAGAAAAAGACCCTCTTTGGGGCCGATGCAGCACCATGAGCCCATGGGGTGGGGAGCACAGGACACCTTTGTACTAAGAAAAAAGCTCCCCTTCTTCTGCACTGATGCAGCCCAGTGCCAAGGGGCGTGGCTTGGCCAGGGGAGGGTGGGCTGGATTTCAGCTCCCACGTGCCCTGCAGCTGGGCACCTTTTGGCATTGCACAGCTGCATAACCATGAGGGTTTGGGGACACTGAGGATAGATGTAGAAGGATGAACGGATACTCTAGCCTGCCCCCAGCCCTGCTCTGAGATGTTTTTCATATGCTTCTGCTGAAATTCCCTGCCAAATGGACTCTATTATATTATACCTTAAAAAAACAAAGTAAAGAGAGCCAGGCAGACATAGAATTCCCTAGCACAGCTCATAGAACTACCCCAGTCTCCAGCCAGTGCCTCACCACATGCCCCAATCCTTGGACTGAGCTGAGAAGACATCATTGAGAGAAATCATTAAACTTCAAGGTTCTAGGCAGCCATGTGTTAGCTTTCTCTTTAGCCTGGAGCAAGAAATCTATGAACTGTGTTTCCCAAACCCATAAATGCACCCTGAGAAAACCCCATATCATGATTTGCTAAAAATAAAACCTCTGATAGATTTCTCTCTTAAATACAGCACCTCCTGGCAAGTCAGCGCCTAACATTTGTAGGGACCTCGGATAAGAGGACAAAAGGAGATCCACAAACCATGTGTTGACATACGTTTAACTATAAACTATTAATAGTAAACTGTCAAATGCTGTAGCACCCTATCTTGACAAATAAATCTTCATAATGACCTGGAAGGTCAAGTTTAAATTAGAATTTCATAGTCCTGAGATAGCCATGCTGGAACATTGTGGTTGTGGGGAGAACTGGCTGCAAGCCTTCCCCAACCCTGACCTTGGACCCTACAACTCACAGCCCATGGCCTGCCCTCTTCCTTTTACTCTCAGCTCTGGCTCAATCTTTGGGGGAACTTAAATGGGCACTCCAGACTCCATATCCAAGTTCCAATCACACCTCTTATGGCCTGCAGTTTCTTTTCTTTTTTCTTTTTTTGAAATGGAGTCTCGCTCTTGTCGCCCAGGCTGGAGTGCAGTGGCGTGATTTCTGCTCACTGCAACCTCTGCCACTTGAGTTCAAGTGATTATCTTGCCTCAGCCTCCCAAGTAGCTGGGACTACAGGTGCCTGCCACCATGCCCCACTAATTTTTGTATTTTTAGTAGAGATGGGTTTCTGCCCTGTTGGCCAGGCCGGTCTTGAACTCCTGACCTCTGGTGATCTGCCCGCCTCGGCCTCCCAAAGTGCTAGGATTATAGGTAAGAGCCACTGTGCCTGGCCATGGCCTGCAGTTTCTAGAGACAGATCTGGGGCCTTTTGGGCAAGTAATTCCAGGGTCCTGTAGATTCAGAGTATGGTCTAGGAAGAAGGCTGTGTGAGCATGGGTGGACACATCCATTGGATCCTATAGACTCCTTACCCCACAGAGAAGAGTCAGGCTGGAGGAGAGCCAGAGTAGAGGCCACAAGTACCCACCCAGAGCGAGGTTACTCCTGTCCAGGTCTGAGGGCAGTGCTGCCTCCCAGAGTGACAGCAGCTCATGATGTGCCCCTGCCTTCTGGAGGCCAACCCCCTGTCCTCACCCCCATCACACACAGACTGGGCAGGTATCTCAAGAACCTGGGTTTTTTTAGGTAACAATTTCATTGAGATAATTCACATACCATGCAATTCATCCTCTAAAGTGTATGATTCAATGGCTTTTACTGTGTTCATAGAGCTGAACAACCAACCACTACCACAATCAATTTTAGAACATCTCATTATCCCAAAAGAAACCCTGTACCTTTTAATTGTCACCGCCAAATCCCTCTGTTCCTTGAGCTCTGGGCAACCATGAATCTACTTTCCGTCTATAGACTTGCCTATTGTGGACATTCCACGTAAATGAAATCACACATGAGGCTCTTTGTGACTAGCTTCTTAGCATCATCTATTCAAGGCTCATCCATGTTGTAACAGGAATCAGTAATTCATCCCTTTTTTATTGCCAAATGTCTTATTGTATGGATATCCCACATTTTATTTAGCCATTGGTTGATTGACACCTGGGCCATTCCAGACCTTTCATGGACCATTCTGAGAGCGCAGTGCTGTGTATGTTGGCAGCACACAGCATGTGCTTGTCTGTGGAGTTTCCTGCTGGGCGTCCCCTCTCAGCCAGGTCCCACTGCCACTTCCTTTGGCACCATCATCAAGCCCTTCGTGGTGCTATAGCGGGGCTGTTTTCTCTCAAGAAGTGGGGAAATGGCTCCCTTCCCTGCAGACGGGCACACGTGCTTACATATGTTCCAGTGGTTCTGCGTCTCGACATCTCCCTCAGACCCTCTTGGCTAGGTTCATGAACACATCTTTCTTTGCAGAACAGGTTGTGAGCAGATGCCATGGTACCTCCTATGTTAGCTGTTGCTGAGCCCAGGTGCCAGCTCACATAATAGGAAAGCCCTTGCAGGATTCAGAACACTTTGTTGTAAGTGTCAGAAACCCAATTCAAATCAGTTAACAGCAAAAATGGAAAGTGAAAAGTCTAGGGATGGCTCTTATCTCAGGTGGTTCCAGGGACCCAAGTCATGTCATCAAGAAATCACTTTCTCTCTCCCTCCCTCTCCATCTGTCTTCCCATATCTTGGCTCTGCTTTTCTCTATATCAGTTTTATTCTCAGGTAGGCTTTCCCCAAGTGGAACAAGATGACCAACATCTCTGCACATATAGTCTATCAGCTTAGTAGCCAGTGGAATAAGAGCTTATTTTTCAAGGCTTTCAGCAAAACATCTAGGTTTTTGAAACTCATTGGGAAGGCTTGGGTCATTTGTCCACATATGAACCCATCATTTTGGCCAGAAGATGGAATGTCCTGATTGGCCCGATCTGGTCCTGGGCCTACCCCTTGACTAGAAGTCAGTTCACCTGAATATCATGGACTAAGATTGAGAAAGAGGGAGTGGCCCAAAAGAAAATCAAAGGGGAATAAATGCTGGACACACGCAGCAGATGGTACTGGAAGCTTCCTTTGAACTAGCCTGTCTGGGGTCTGCCCCACCAGTTTATGATGCATATCCAGATACACCTGAGCTCTAGTAGTGGACATTCTTAGGTTGAAGACGGGATCCCTGTTATATACGATAAATCGATTCCTTATGAGGCCCTGGAAATTGATAGCCAAGATATTCCCCCTATTAATGAGGGTTTATCATTGAACACAAAGAAAGCCTTAGTCTAAGCAATATTGCCCTAATGGTGGAGCCCTGTACTTTATCAAAGCACATTGGAGAAAATATTTTGAATCCAAGAGGCCTTTTGGAGACCTAGAGCCTCAATAAGTAGGTACCCATTCATCCATCACATCCATGTTTAGGATCTAAATGTCCTTAATTTCATAGTAATTTATTAATGCCAGGAATGAGCAGATAATCAGGATGGGGGAAGTATCAGAGGGGCCAAGGAGTCATAGGCAAGAGTGCCTGGGTAGGGAAGACTTCGTTGTAGGTAGCAGCACAACACAGCTCTTCCCTGACATCCCCCTCACTCTTTCTTCCCATCCCTGTTCCTTTGTCACCATGGCAACCAATGATGCTCCCTCCTCCTCTTCCCCTCTCTGCTCACTCTGGTCCCCAGGCCCCACTGCTCTTTGTCTGACTGGCTTCACACCGTGGTTGCCAGCCTCTTTGCAAACACTCAGCCTGGGCATGCAGCTTCACCTTCTTTTCACCCTCCACCCCGTCACCCTCTCCCGCTCCATTTCCTTGCTCCCAGGCGTCTGCTTCGTGCCTTCCTTAATCTTGATCCAGGCTTTAGTGAAATTACCATCTTCCTTCAAGAAGGTGTATGAAAATTAGATTTTTGCCACTCTAACCTGATTTGAAATGCATTAAGAGATCTGTCTCTTGAAACACCTCAAGGTGAGGCAATTTGTGAAGGGAAGAAGCCTCCCTTACTGCGGCTTCTGTGCTTAAACAGTGGTAGAGAGTGAATCACATTCTATTTTTGTACTAGGAGTGTCTTCTGTTTAACGAAATACCCCAGCGTGTCTCTGAGTGAAACAGAGACTTTATCATAAAGGAGATAACATCTCAAGTTCAGAGATTGTGAGCTGTTGGCCCCACGGACTTTTGTTAGGTCTGTAGAGTGGCTAAAGAAAATTGAACCAACATTTAAAATTCAGCAGGTTTCACATAAAAGTCTGGATTTCTGGCTGCCCTTGACTTGGACATGGGCATGTATCTCCACATGGTGAAGATGGGAAGGAGGAAGGAAGGTGAGCAGAGGCTTCCTGCTTTATGGGTTCTTCCTTTCTTGTTAGTTATGCCTGGCCAGCTTCCAGCTTTTACCTGACACCCCTGGGCCCTCCTGGCCTCTGAGCTTCATGCAGAGGTGCGATCTCGGCTCACTGCAACCTCCACCTCCTGGGTTCAAGTGATTCTCCTGCCTCAGCCTCCCGAGTAGCTGGGATTATAGGCACACACCACATGCCAGGCCAATTTTTGTATTTTCAGTAGAGACGGTTTTGCCATGTTGACCAGGCTGGTTTCGAACTCCTGACCTCAAGTGATCCACCCACGTTGGCCTCCCGAAGTGCTGGGATTACAGGTGTGAGCTACCACACCCAGCCTCCTAATTGATCTGTTTTTAGAACCAGGATTCTCCCACAGTGCATAGAGTTTGCTTAGGGCAGTCATCTGGAAATCCTTTGAAGTTAGCCTGATACCTGAATTCAGGTGAGCTTTCTACCAAACACTGTGCTTCCACCATCTTCCAATCATCATTTTCTAGGAGCCCACTCAGGCCAGCTCAAATATTAGGGACTTTGTGTATGTGAGGCTATGGAAATGGCTCAGAAGTGAAAGTCAGCTAGAATGAACTATGTAGGGTTTCTCTCTTAGCCCAGTCACCTTCCTCTTCTTTCATACACCTACTCCTGTCTCAGAGTGGGCTGTACCATCCTGGTCTTCAGAAAAAGAACCAGGCATAGCAGATTCAAGAGGGAAGATGCCGGTCACTCTCCTGACCGGGGGGATGGGATCTAGGAGAGGATGTGAGGTGGGGTCCAGAGGGAGCTACCCACGCCTTTGAGTATGGATCTGATGCCACTCGTGAAATGGCAAGTGTGTGGGTCAGGTAGGCCAGTAAGTGAGGCCTTATATCTGTCCCCTCTCAAAGACATTTTCCTCTTTAGCGTCTGGTGAGGGGAAGTGTGGGAACACAGGAGGTCAAGGCTGCAGTGAGCTGAGATTGCACTCCAGCACAGGTGACAGAGCGAGAACTTGTCTCAAAAAAACCAAACCAAATAAACAAAAAAGAAACATGGGAATGGTTAGAATAAAAGGGTAGATTTATAAGCAGAAAAACTTTGAAGCCACTACCCCCAGCTACACATATCTAGAGATATATACAGGGAACCACACAATACCATCTGAAATGCAGGAGCAGGTCTCTTCCCATGTTCTCAAACCAGCTTGCCTTTGTTCACAAACCTAAATGAACGAGATACAGCATGGTTGTTTTCTTCGAATCAACTTTCAGCTCCTTGCCACACTTGGTCTCTGTCACCTCCTGGCTGTGCAAGCTTGGGCAATTTTCAAACCTCTCGGAGTCCGATTTCTCATTTGCAAAGTGAGGGTTATGGGCTGAATTATCTCCCCTCAAAATTCATATGTTAAAGTCCTAACTCCCAGTACCTCAGAATGTGACCTTATCTGGAGATAGGGGCTTTAGACTACATATTGGGTTCAGTGTACACTGCTCGGGTGATGGGTATACCAGAATCTGAGATCACCACTATAGAACTTACCCATGTAATCAAAAACCACCTGTACCCCAAAAACTATTAAAAAAAAAAAGAAGTGAGGCCTTCTAACAATGGTTTTGTTAAAATGAGGCCTTAATCCAATCTGACTGGTGTCCTTGGAAGAGGAAATTTGGACATTCAGAGAGACACCAGGAATGCACACAGTGAGGGAAGACCATGTGGGGACGCAGTGAGAAGGCGGCCATGGCGGCCATCTGCAGGCCCAGAGAGGCCTCAGGGGAAACCAAACCTGCCAACACCTTGATCTTGGACTTTCAGCTTCCAGAACTGTGGGCAAATGAGTGTCTGTTGTTGAAGCCACCCAGTCTGTGGTATTTTGTTAGGGCAGCCCGGGCAGATTAATCTAGTGCATGCCAGTGCTCCTTCATGGAGGGCTGTGGGATAAAACAGAGGACATGAAGTGCGCTGGACAGGGCACAATACATCTTAGGTGTTCAGCAGGGGAGAGCTCCCTTTTCAAGAAGCCTTCACAGAAAGTTTAGCTCACAGAGCTTTTATTAGATTGTCTCTTGCACTCCTTCTGTTTATTTGATTGATCAATCATTGCCCCCTAAGCACTGATGGAGCTCTGTGGTCTCGTTGTTGGCCTCTGGCAATGGGTGGTCTGTGTAGCCACACTATTTGCTGCTCTGGCACTTCCAAGACCCGAAGCTAGAGCTGGTGCTCAGAGAAGAGCTGCCCCATGGTAGCGAGTGTCTGTCACTGGCTCTTTCTGGGGCAGAGGGAAGCTCCTGAAACCCTGCCCTCCCCACCTCCTCCACCAAGGGTCCCCCTGCTCAGCACTTTCTGTATGGCTTCCTGGTGGCTGTCTTCCAAGGCCTACTTTCTGCCCCAGGACCTTACAAAGGCTGCTTTGATGAAAAGTTTGAGGCAAAGTGACTGTGTCATTTGATACAAGAGGCTCAAGGGGGTAAAAAGTGTAGCTTTCTTCTATTTTTGGATTTTCTAGCCCAGAGGAGAATCATCAGCTGAATGGGGCTGGGGCGGAAGCCAGGAGCAGAGAGAGGAAATGCCCCCAGGCTGGAGAGCCCCTGTGATTAGCAGCTGGAAGCCTAGAGCGTGACCTGCTTGTGAAGAGGCGCCTCTGCAGCAAGACTCTGCATCCAGAGCTGGTAGGTGTGCAGGGGCCACTCCCTGGGGGTCACCAGACTCACTTCCTCCAATGGCCTGATCCCTCCCTCCCTTCTGCTGATGGAGTACAGGCCAAGGACAGTCACTCTCAGGGTGGGATTTGAGAGGCACCACAAAAGCCCCTTACCCCTGGGGCCCCCGTTATCCACAGCCAGGGAAGTGGCACAGGGTCCTACACTCAGGGGGAACTCTGCACGTAGCTTAATGCTCTGCTGTCACTGTCGTGGAATTCTTGATGTTTTTGAATAAGGGACACTGCATTGTCCTCTTGCATGAGGCCACAAATTCTGGAGCACAACCTCCCCACCTCTCCCAGTTCTTGAAATTCAGGTTGGCAGTCACTTCCCTTCCCTGCTCTCGCTGATACCGCTCATCTGTGTAGCTCCTCATTCACTACCAGCCTCCACCTCGTTATCTTACTAATTGTCACTACAACCCTGTGAGGGGCTGACATCTCTCTGACTTGTGGCCCTTTGTAGGATTTGCCCCACAAGCCCAGGCCTTTTGATGTCACCCCTTTGCTCTCTTTGAGAATCAAAAATGCCTGCCTCCTGACGCTATCTGTAATCCCCTCCCACTTAAGTGTAAGAAATTTGCAAGTCCGAAACCCATCCTCCACTTCACTCTTAAGAGCCTACAAAGCCCTCTGAGGGTGCTTAATAAATACTGACTAATGAACCTGCAGCTGCTGCTCCTTTGGCTAATTAAATCTAAGTAAGTCACAGACTTTGAATTATGCAACAAGGCTTGGCCAAAACAGCTTAAAAATGTGGGAGCCCTAGCTTTTCTGCTGTGCCCTGTGGAAAAATCCCATCTTTTAATCATGCTTAACCTTCCTGAAGAACAGCGGCAACCTTTAAATAATGAATGAATGTATATTAGCAAGATTTCCCCAAAGCTACACATGGGAGTCAGATCAAAAAAGGGACAGAGGCATACACAGGCCTGGGGGGATTCTGGAGCTTTCTACTGAGTCCTGGCCTGCAGGGTGAAGTCATTTGGTTCCCTAGAAGCCCAGAGCATGAACTGGTGAAAGGGAGGAGGGGCAGATGTGCTACCCAGAGGCACAGCTTCCTGATGTGGCACAGCAAGCTCCTGCCACCCCCAGCCTGCGGCAGACGTTAATGGAGACCCCATAGCACTTCTGAAGGGCCACACACTCAGTTGTTCTCCCTCTCATTCCCCGAGAAGACCCTCCTGGCCAAGAGCATTGTCTTCACAAAGAGAAAAAAAAAGATTTATAGTCTTGCTCTGTCTCCTAGGCTGGATGGAGTGCAGTGGCACAATCACAGCTCACTGCAGCCTCAACCTGCCAGGCTCAGGTGATCCTCCCTTCTCAGCCTCTCGAGTAGCTGGGACCACAAGTGCATGACACCGTACCTGGCTTTTTTTTTTGGTAGAGATGAGATCTCCCTATGTTGCCTTGGTTGGTCTTGAACTCTTGGGCTCAAGTGATCCTCCTGCCTTGGCCTCCCAAATTGCTGAGATTACAGACATGAGCCACCGTGCTAACCCAGGACAGATTGAATTGCGTCTTATCACCTAAAGTAGGCTTCCCGGACTTTAAGATGCATATGAATTGCTGGGGGTACTGTCAAACCACATCTGCTTCAGTGGGTCTGGGGCAGGTTCTGGGATGGTGCTCAGCACACATTGAAGAGCGAGGATTTAGGTTTTTCAACCCTGATTGCAGATTAGAATCAACTGGGGCACTTGTAAGGCTAACAAATCTCTGGATGCCATCTCAGATCAACTAAGTCAGGATTTCTCAAACAACCTCTAGACTTTGGTCATTCTTTTTTCTGAGTTAGAGTCCAGATAATTTAGAGGTCACCCAAATGAAGCCTAGAAAGCTTAACCAACTTGCTTACAGTCATCTGCTAAATTGGAACTAGAAATAGACATGGCAGGAAAGTGGCCTTTGGAATCAAGCCTTAACCACCCCTCCCCCGCCCCCCCCGCTCTACCCCCGTCTCCCCAACTGTAGTCCTGACCTTGGGCTCAGGGTGGCAACCTATGATATTCCATTTAGGGAGCAGGAAAGATTCTCCCATCGTTCTCTCCCTAAGTCTGCCTGAAGCTTTACTATTAATGCTTCATTATTTGGGCTGAAGCTTAGTTAGTGGTCCTTTGCAATGAGTGCCATCTCTTATACATAGTCTTCAGCAACTTGAGGTCCCTGGGCTGATCAGAGTCCCCTGACTGGCTCTCTGGGCTCTGTTCTGTGGGATCTGGAATCAGGAAGGGGAGGAGCTCTGGAGTTCAACGTGCCTCTCCTTGCAGCTTTGCAGAGGGCACCCAGCACAGAGAGGAGCGCCCTTCCCAGGCTGCTGCCCTGGTTGTGTCAGGTCATGGGGCCTCAGGCAGAGGTCAGGAGGATGAAGGCAGAGTGGCTCCAGGCGTGTGGCCAGGGAAAACCAAGACCTCCCTGCTGTGGTATGCAATACTCTTCCTTAAAGCCGAGTGCAGCAGTGACTAGGCCCAGATTGGCTGCAGCTGTGCTCCACCCGATGGTTTCAACCCCACCAAAGGCTTTCTGGCTCAGCAGCTCAGGAAGGGAGTGGGAGCTGGCCTCAGGAAGTAGGGATGGTACACCAGTTATTTGCTTATTCGGTATCTCCCTCCTTCACTCATACTACTAGAATTCTAATTTTGCTCAAGGCTGCAACAGTGTCCATGCAAAAACCTTACCACCTCAGACACCCTGCAGATAGGAGCAGCAGCCACATGACCTTAGTTTGACCAATGGCACGTAAGCAGAAGTCTCTGGGTTGGGCTTCCTGGGAAGCTTTTAAAAGGCAGCTCCTTTTCTGACCTGTGGTAGTAGACCTGGTACCTGGAGCTGCTTCAGTCAACTCGACGCCATGAGGCTGGAAGCCATGGGCTGAGGATAAGAGCCCTGTGCCAAGGATGGTGGAGGAAGGCACTACCTGGGTCCTCTATGACTTCCTAGAGCTGTTTCACCAGCCGTGGACTGACTACCTGGGACTTTTTGGTATGTGAGAAACATAAACCTCTATTTGGTTAAGACACTGCAGCTGGATTTCTTTTACAGCTGAATGTAATCCTCAAACTCAGGACCTTAGAAAGGTTCTGGTCTGGAAACAGGAAGGTCCAGGCAACAAAGTGGTCTCCAGAAATTAAAGGAGAAAGGCTTTTATTTATCTGTTTGTTTTGAATTACCATTACACTCTACAATCTTTAGTTTATTCCCTATTTCCCAAGAGATTAAGTTTATATTCCTCAGACCAACATTTGAGGCTCTCTAAAACTTAGCCTCAAATGAATTTTCCAGGCCTGTTACCTTTTACACCATTCACTGGAGCAAGAGTGACCTTTCTCTCCTGGATACACATTACACACTCCCAGCCTGATCTTCATTTGTGTGCGGTATCCCTCCTGATTTCCACCTGTTCAGGCTTACCTACCCTTGTGAGCTCATCTTTCAAGAAGACTTCCTGTATCACCCTGGACTCCAGGGAGCTCTCCTATGATCTCGTTTGTAACTGAGGTCTGTATGCTGATAGCTGCTTTACATTTTCATGTGTGTTAAACTCATTTCTCCTGCAAGGTTGTGAGATCCTCCTAAGGCAGGCTCTTAGGAGCAGGGTAACATGGAAAGAACATGTGCTCTGGGATGATCTTGGTTAAGTCTAACCTCTCTGAACCTCGGTATCCTTGCCTGTGAAACGGAGATGATATACATTTCTACCTGCAGGGTTTTGGTGATGATGGCCTCCTTAGGGACTTAGGGTGCAAGGCATGTTAGCATTGGTGTTGAAGAGGTGCTTGTGCATTGGCTTGTTGCGTGGCTGGTAACTGCTTAGCTGAGCCTTTTCCCTATTTATTCACTCTCTCTCTCTCTCTCTCTCTCTCTCTCTCTCTCTCGTGATTTTCTGCTTTGCATTTGAACCAGATCTGTTCTAAGTTTAGGGAGTGACCATGAGTTGTCTCATTTTCCTAGGGGGCAGATTTTAGGCTACTGGCTTCAGTGTTCAAACACAATAGGGAAGAATAGATTTCATGCCTATGGTGAAAGATGTGGGATGAGATGCTCACGGGAGTTTCCTTGCTCTGAAGATTAAGAAAAAGGAATGTATTTAAGTCTAGTTTTACCTGGCAACAGATGGATGGATTAAATGACCTTATAGCACTTGTTTTTTGGTTTGTGTGTTTTATAAATGCCCAATTCTGTCTGCTAAAAGGAAGTAAACAGGTGAAACTTAAATTTTTTGCTATCCTGATCTTCATCTCTCTCACCTCAACCCCATGGGGCAGAAACCCAGATCAAATAAAATGATTGGAAGAAGTGACCCCATAGCACAATGTCCCATCCTTGGAAGTTTAATGAGAAATGACACTTTTATCACTTCCAAATTAAGTACCTGTCACATGCAGCTATCAGTGGGGATGGATATATGGAGTTGGGTGGAAAATGAGAAGTCACCATGGACTTAAATGGCATGATAATGTGTGCTGACATTGTAAGTCCCAAGGCGGTCATTGTTTTTTCCACATGATTTTACTGAGTCATTTGAGAGCCCAATGAAACAGAAACTTACTCTCTTGTCCCTCTTAAGGCAGAGCCCTATGCCAGAGGAGAGAAGGGGTCAACAAAGACGTGATTAATTGCACAGCTGTGTCCAGCCTTGTTCAGTTTGCTACATTATCACTAAAGTGTCCTGTGGCACAGCCAGCCATCGTGGCTGGCTGCTGGGCTCACAGCAGCTGACAATCTGCAAGGCTTGTGTGTGTGCTGAAGGGAGAAGGGGCTGGTGTCTGGGGGACGTGAACCCCTTTTCTTTGTTGCATACATGCGGGACAGCCTCACTTTGTGCTTGACCATGAGCCCTCTGGTCTTCCAAGTCTGTTCCTGTGGGTGATTGTGTGTTTATTTGAGGGGCTGTGAACCTCTCTACTGTGGACAACTGTATACTTGTTTTGTATCTCTGTGTCAGTGTATTTATTTCTGGGTTAGCTTTTCTGAATTTTTGTGAGTCTGTGCTTCGGTTAGTAGGTAAGTACATGTGCCAACTTTTTTTTCTTTTTCCATTTCCAGCTTTCCAATAGAGTAGAATTAATGACGTCCTCTGGGCCCAATCAGGCACTTCATTCCTCCTTCCCTATGTCCCTTAGAAGTATGCCCTTATTTTGCCACATGCCTCACCCAGGGGATACACAGCTCAGTGATACGGATACCCCTTGTCCACCAGGTTCAGCTAGGCCTATGCCGGGCTCTCTGGAGCTTCGCTGCCTCTCCTTTTTAACCATATGCTGTCTCAAGTCCAGCTGTGTACAAGTCTGCTCAGGCCCAGTGCTAAATGAAGCCTGGCCGGTGGCCTGGTGATGGTATCCTGCCATGTTGGCACAGCTGGAGAGAGCGTGGGAGTCTTGGCTCCTGTATTAGTTTCCTGTGGCTGGTGTAACAAATTGCCACAAACTTAGCGGCTTAAAATAACACAGACGTATTCTCCTAAACTTCTGGAGGTCAGGAGCCTAACATGGGGCGGCAGTGCTGGGCCCCCGCTGGAGGCTCTAGCACAGAATACTTTTATTGCCTTTTCTGGCTTCTAGAGGCTTCCCACGTTCCTTGACCCACAGCCCTGCATCATTCCAACCCCTGCTTCCATGGTCACATCTCTCTGACTCTCACCCTCCTGCTTCCCTTTTATAAGGGCCCTTGTGACTACCACGGGCCTACCTGGATAATCCAGGACCATCTCCCCATTGCAAGGTCCTTAACCCAATCACATCTTAGGCTCTTTTGCCATGTAAAGTAACACATTCATGGGAATTAGGACATGGACATCTTTGCAGGAGATGGGGGAGCTGTCCCCACGCAGGCCACAGGCTTTCCACCCCTCAGGGATCTATGAACATGAGTAGATGTGAAACCCAAGCCAGCTTGGTCATGGTGTGCTTCTATGGTTCTAGAAAGGTGTTCTAAACCCTCCTTCCTTGCAGATACCTCCCTGACCTGCTAACATTTGAAATCTTCCTCTTGGGACAAAGCATCATGTCCACAGTGAGAACTCAGGCTCTGCCTAAGGGGCATGAACATGTTTCTTCACTCTCAGGTGGAAATACTGGGCAGCATGGCCCTTCCTAAGAGTGGATTCTGATTGGACAGAGGCACAAAGTGAAAAAAGGAGGTGCCGGGAGGCTGGGATCACGCACTGATAACACTCTAGCATGGCAGGGGTGAGGGGTCCCAGTGAGGAAGAGAGCAAAGGCACTTGGAAGTATGACCAGAAAGTTTTAATCAAACAGAGCAAAATGGTCGCGATGCAGAACAGGTAGTGCTTGGAGAAGAGAAAGAAGACCATCTCCTTGGTGACATAGATGATGTGAATGAAGATGAAGCAGTACAGGAACATGGCGAACTGGTTCTGGGGCAGCAGGAGGTCCTGGAGGCCTCCTGAGAACTGTAGGGGAGAGAAGACAGTGGAGCTGGTGATGCCAGTCTTAGCGCCAGGCAGATCTAGGTTCAGTCCTGCTCTGTCCCTGCCTGTATGTGACCTCAGGTCATCATCTTCATCTAAGGAAGGGGCAATAGAGCCCTTTACAAAAAGAACATGAGGGCTGGGCATGGTGGCCCATGCCTATAATCCCAGCACTTGGGGAGGCCAAGGTGGTGGGATTGCTTGAGGCCAGGAGTTCAAGACCAGCCAGGGCAACATAGTGAGACTCCCGTCTCTACAAAAAAATTTTAAGATTAGCCAAGTGTGGTGGTGTGTGCCTATAGTCCCAGCTCTTGGGAGGCTGAGGTGGGAGGATCACTTGAGCCCAAGAGTTGGGGGTTATGGTGAGCTATGCTTATGCCACTAACTTCAGCCTGGGAGAGAGAGCAAGATCCTGTTTCTAAAAAAAATTTAACCCCCAAAAGATCACAAGGAGGAAAAGTGAGATAATGAAACATTCCTAGTCAGGTAACTACCACATAGAAGGAACTCATTACTTTTTACTTTTTGAGCTGGTCTTATCCCTCCTGGCTGGTCACCAGGCCACCACCTTCCTTTCTCTTTATGCTCCATACTGCCCACTGGAGCCCACACATGGGCCTTCTCTCCTGACTCTAGGAGCCCCACATCTGGATGCTGGATCTTGGGAGCATTCTCTGACAGTGCCCTAACATTCAACCTAGTTTCTTGGACAGTGGCCCAAGGAGAGCGTGTCCCTTGCATGTGAACAACTGTTTCCAACTCCCTGGGTCCTGACACGGATCACATGGGTCAGTCTGTGGCCTTTCAGTCCAGGGTTTGGTCTCTCCTGGAGGCAGGTGCTGAGAGATGGGTGATAGAGTCTCCCTAAACCCTCAGAGTATTGGGCTAGGGGAAAGCAGCTTGAGTTGTCTGGCTAATTCTGCCTGCGGGTTGCTCTTTTCTCGAATAGATATAATTGGGGTCCAATAGTCTTCATTTTAACTGTAGGAAGTATCGATGCATAAGTAAGGCAAAAGATATTATTTTGATTCATAGTTAAGAGGGCATAACCCATGAGTTATGTTTTAAAATATTTTTAAAAATCATGCCATATTTTTGGAAAGCACCAGGTGGCGGGGACTGAGATGCCCTAAACTAGCTAGAAACACACTCAAAGAGGTATTTTCAGTTCAACAAATTCTATCTGTCCATCCATCTATTCACCTACCCAGAAAAAGGGAAGTCTTCAACATCAAGTCGACTCTCCAATTTTTAGTAAGTGCAAAAAAAGTAAACACTTGTGTAAACTATCACCAAAAGCTAGGGGATGGGACACATCACTATTGAAACAGCTACATAAAATGTGAGGGCAACTAAACAAAGCCGAGGGGACAGGAAATGACTCTGGTGATGCTGCCTTGAAAGTTATAGCTAGGAAGGCTGGAGACCAGAGGAAGCAATCCAGTGCTCTAGCGGGAGTGGAGGGCGGGACTGACCCGACGATTCTCTGCAGGCTCAGGAGGGCTCTGGACCCATGGACTTGGCCACTTCTCTGCAGTCTGCATGTGTTTCAGTCTGAAATGCTGATGGGTAATTATTATGACTTTCATTTTAAAAATGTGTTAATGAAACTCTTTACTTTTCAAAATATTTTCAGTGTTCTAGTTTTTTAGCAGAAGCGAGAGATAGGACTATATAGCAAAGATTTCCATCTCATCCAGCAAGAATAAATATTTTCAAACTAAAAAGGGGGGAAAATAAATACAGTTAGGAGGAGACATAGGCCAAAGGCATAGTTACAATATTGTATCTGCTTTAAATAGTTTCAGGCTCCACTTTGTGACAGATTTTATCCCAGGCTACTGAGAAAAGTCACAAGTTTTGAAATGTAACTTAGAATTCAAAAATATTAGGAAATGTGCCAAAGTCTAAGCAATAGGCAAATATTTTCTAGACTTTCTAAAAGGGGGTGGGGGTCAGGGGAAGATTCTGAAAATCCCAGTTCAGTAAGCTTGACTAGGTTTAGTGAAATCATTTAGTGTATAATGAAGCAGGTATTTTGTGAATGGGAAAACAGATCATTGTTTAAAACGCCAGCATGTGTTCATTGAAAACAAATGATGCAAAGCCAACCTTACTTTCTTACAAAAACACAAACAAACAAACCTCACTAGTCAGTTGGGGAAATGCTATAGGTAATGTAATATCTTAATTTTGGGAAACCATTTGACAGTCTCAGTTTTTTAGATAAGGTGGAGAAATGTGAGCAAGATAAAATGTAACTCAAGGGGTGATGATTAATGGAGCATTGCTAACCTATAGGGAGACGTTTAGTGGTATTTACTTTAGGTCATATCCTCCTCAACACTTACAGCAATGACTTGGATAAAGGCAGAAGGCATGGTTCTCAGAATTGAGGATGACTCAGAGCTGGGAAGCATAGCTAATACATCACATCCCAATAAAACTGAAAAGTGATAAATGTATATTGTTGCATTTGGGTCAAGAAGTGAATTGCATGAGTACCTAAAAATGGTAATAGCTAACATTTATTGAGTGCTTACCTAATATGCTGGGCTAACTGCAAAGTGCCTGCGTGTGTGCTCTCATTTAATCCTCACAACAACCCTATGAGGTAGGGTACTTCACAGATGAGAAAGCCCATGCTCAAAGGAGATTAGTAATGTGCCCAATGTCAGGCAGTTTATACCTGGTATTTTAACCCAGGACTGTCTGACTTAAAGCCCAGGAAACACTGCTTTAAACAGTAACATCTTCCACTATTGAATGCTTATGATCACCTAGTCACTGTGCTAAGCTCTTCACATCCCATTTATTCTCAAGTAGGCATTCTTATCCCCGATTTAATACACATTAGGGGAGAGTGGTGCACTTCTTGTCAAAAGATGGCTGTTTCAGTTGACTAGAAGGCAGTATGATCCGACAGAATAAACACAGCCCTGATCGGGGAGGTGACGGTTCTATCAAAATCCACTGGCCAGACTGTAGTGGGGATTCTGGGTCTAGTCTCCAGGCATCAACTTTTAAGAGATGCAGAGAGGACTTGTGAGTGGTAGAAGAAGGAGGAAGTGTTGAAGACTTCCCTGAAGCTACCAAAAGGGCTGTTGGGTGGGCGATGCGGTTCTGGGGCCCCTCCCAGCCTCAACTCTCCTTAGAGAGTCAGATCTCAGTGTTGCGTGGAAGCTCTGTTTAACAGAGCTGGCCAGGTAGGGTAGTGGGCTTTAAGGCAGTGAGCGGCCATCTCTGGAAGTGAGTGACCCAAGGGGGAGAGGGCTGGAGACCCCTGTGTGGATGGTCAGCCCCTTGCAGCCGAGATCCCAGATCTGCAGGGTGGGATGCTGCACAAGCAGGGAGCCCTAGGCCTCCCTTCTCCCAGTGCCCCGCTCCGTGTCACCCACCAGGTGGGGCGCCGCCTCCCTCTGCAGCTCCTCCATCACCACCTCATGCTGCCGCTGCCGCTCGTTCTCCTCATGCAGGTACTTGAGCCGCGTGAGCTCAAACTCCATGCGCACCATCTCCAGCTCCATCTCGGCATTGTGCTCGGTCCCAGGGGCTGGGGGAGGCTCTGCAGGTTTGGGTCCATCGCCCGCCTGGCCTTTGGTGGCAGGGCAGGACTTGGGGGACAGCAATTTAGGCGGCCCTGGACAGCCTCCATCCTCACAAGCTTCCATCTCTTCCAAGTGGTCACAGGAGGAGTCTGGCTTCTGGGACTGTGCCTCCTGGGGCAGGGGAAGCGGGGAGGGGAGGGACCATGAGAAGTCAGGATGGGACTGTCCCCGACCCCATGGAACTCCCACAGCCCCAGGCCACAGTGACAGAGATATTTGAAAGAGTGTCTGAATTGTAAAGATCTAGGCTGAATTCTTATTAGAAGTGCTCTTACCCAGAGTTGTCAGGACCCTGAGGGTCAAGGAGGAAAGGGCAAACTAGCACCAAGTCGTGGTGCCCTAAAGTTTTAGGTAGAGGCACTGGGAGTTGAGGAGATGGATATCTATCTTCCTAGTGATTTTTCAGATCATCAAAGAGGCAACTTCTGGGCCCATCCTCAACTCCACCTGACTTTGAGATCAGTTAGATGCCAGGTCTTCAGGAAGTTACACAGGGAGAAAGAAACCCAGGATATGAGTTGAGAGAACCTAAATATTTGGGGATCAGCAAAAGGGGTATGATGGGGAGCCAGGTCCTATCTACCTAGCAAGGAAAGAGCCGCAAGTGGGGAGGGAGATGGAGGAGACCAAAGCCAGCTTCACGTGACTTCACAATCTTATGGAGGGCAATCTGGTCCCTGGTGACAGCTGGGTGCCAGTTACAGGAGTGAAGTGCATGTCACCTGATGTTCTTGGCAGCTGTCTGGAACCTCAAAGCACTCAGCTCCTATCATGTATTCCTACAGTATTCTTGCTCCCCCTCATGGAATAGGCAGGGGCAGTGAGACACAGCAGGCCCCTTACCAGATAAGCCCTTGGCTTCCCTTCAGACTTGGAGTCACCAGGCCCCATCTTGGGGAAGGTTGGGCAACTTTCTCCCCAGCCCCGGGCTTCCATCATCTCTCTGTCCTCTGTTGCCATCTAGAAAACCAGAATGCTGCCAGGTGGGGCCATAGGACATCCTTTGAGGTGCTGACATTTGGCCTCACCAGATTCCACAGACTGGCCACCATCACAATCCCCTGTCCTCATAATAACCGACATTCTACAAGTTGCTAGGGCCCCTTGGGTGGAGGGTGTGACACCTTTGAGGTGCTAACATTAAGAACTGCAAGATGGGCCTTTCCTGCCCCTGAGGACTGCTTTAAAAATTAGAGTTCCACCTCATGAAACTTAGAATTCCAGCATTTGAAATGTATTCCCTTGGGTTCCTTTTTTAAATGAAGATTGTGTTGGGATGAGTTACAGCTCCACAAACCCTGTTATGGGCTAAACCGGGTCCCCCTCTCTTCCCAAAATTCATATGTTGAAGTCCTAACTCCCAGCCCCCAGTAACTTAGAATGTGACCTTGTCTTTATAGAGGTGATTACATTACATTGAGATCATGAGGGTGGGATCCTAATCCAGTATGACTGTGTCCTTGTAAGAAGATGATGCAAAGACAAGGGAGAAAATGGCCATCTACAAACCAAGGAGAGAGGCCTTGTATTAGGGTTCTCCAAAGAAACTGAACATAAAATGACGTTTATTCCAGAGTTGGCTCATGCCATTATGGAGGCTGTGAAGTTTTATGATCTCCCGTCTGCAAGCTGGTGCCCCAGGAAAGCAGGTAGTATCAATTCCAGTCTGAGTGCAAAGGCTAGAGAACCAGGAGCGCTAATGGTGGAAGTCTCACCCCGAGGGCAGGAGAAGACTGCCGGCTCACCTCACTGCAGTCAGGCAATTGAATTGAGAGCACCAATTCAACAGCGGTCTGCCTTGTCTCATTTAGGCCCTCAATGGATTGGATGAAGCCCATCCACAGTGAGGAGGGCAGACTGCTTTACTCAGTCCACCAATTCAAATGCTAACCTCTTCCAGAAACACCCAGAAAGAAGGTTTCATCATGGATCTCGCCATCCAATGGCTCAGTGACGTCAACACATAAAATGAACCATCATAGACCTGGGATAGATCATTCTCTCACAGCACTCAGAAGGAACCACCCCTCCTGCCACCTGGATCTCTGACGTCAAGTCTCCAGGACTGTTAGAAAATACATTTCTGTCATTTACACCAACCGGTCTGGTTCTCACAGCAAACCCAGGACACTAATACAACCTGTCGTTCATCCTCCCACGGAGGTAGAATGAAGGGCTGGGGAATACATTTTGTCATCTTCCATTTTGTGAAAACTGCAACGAAACATCTTCAGTAGTTGAAAGCGGAATTGCAATATGGAAAGACGAAGGGCTGCATTTGAATTCCGGCTTTGCTACTCTCTCTAGCTGTGCGACCAAGGGAAAGTGTAGTCATTTGTAAATGGGATAAAGATTTAGCCACTTCCCTACGTTGCAGCACCGATGTGAAAATTAGATAGGGTGTTTAGCCCATGCGCTGCCCATACAAGGACTAACTAGGCAAACGATAACCATGATCAACATTATTGTAAGGGGTAGATTTGCCACTGGAGAGAAGAGAATGCTCAAGGTTTACCTTCTGTCCTTGCAAATCTTTCCCCTCGCAACATTATGGTGGTGACCATGCAAATGATCTCACAGCTGTTGTGTAAGATATCTTGCCTCAAGCACTAGGAGTAAAATTTCCAGATAAATACAGGATGCCCAGTCAAATCTGAATTTTAAATAAATATTTTTTAGTATAAATATGTTCTGAAGATTGCACAGGACACATTTCGACTAAAAAATTATTTGTCTGAAATTCAAATTTAACTGGGCATCCTGTATTTTTATTTGTTAAATCTGGCAATCTTAACCAGGAGAGATCTGCCCAAAGAAACAATTATTTGACATATGAACAAATAGTCCACTGCTGTTAAATCACCAAGTATGGAAATGCACAGTAAGTACTATGGGTGGTTGTCAGCTATAGATCAAACAACCCTAAATGCTCAGTGGCGTACAACAATAAACCTTTTCTTAGCTCAGACATTTAAGGGTGGGCTGATTTAGGCTGGATTCAACTGGGGGAGCTTGGCCGAGGCAGCTTTGTTTCATGTGTCTCTTATCTTCCTCTTGGGAATAGTGGGCTAGCCTGGGCACACCCTTTGCTCATGGATGGAAGAAGTACAAGAGGCCTTGGAGCTGGCACACCATCACTTCCATCTTATGTTATTGGAGAAAGCCAGTTGTATGGCCAAACCCAATGTCAAAGGATGGTGAAATGTACTCTTCCCAGTGAGTGGGAGGAACCACAAAGAAAGATAAAAGGTCTGGATAAAGGGGATGAAGAATTGGGGTCAATCAGGCAATATACCATAGGAGTTAAGAGGTCAGGGCTCAGGGTCTCATGCCTGTAATACCAGTACTTTGTTGAGGCTGTCTAGAGGATTGCTTGAGCCCAGGAGTTCAAGACCAGTCTGGGCGACATAGTGGGAATCTACCTCTAACTCCCCTCCAAAAATTAGCTGGGCATGGTAGCATGTACCTGGGGTTCTACCTACTTGAAAGGCAGAGGTGGGAGTATTGCTTGAGCCCACTGAAGTGACCTGTGATCGTGCCACTGCACTTCAATCTGGGTAACTCAAAAAAAAAAAACACAAAAAACCAAAGGATCAGTGTTGATGTGGTTGGAATAGCTGGGGAAGGTTTGATGGAACAGAGAACATGAGGGGTGGGTGGGATCTGGGTGAGAGGAAAGGATCAGCATGAGCAAAGTGTCAATTGATCCTCATCATCTGTTGCCTTTCTGTTTCTGCTTTCTGCCCTTCCTGTAGGAGGCAGACCTCCATCAAAGTGCACCAATTCATTAAGCAAAGCAATGTATTCCAAAGCAACATGCAGTCTAGCATTCTCATTTCCCTGTCTCTAGACATCTGTCCTTTAGGGAACTTTCCAGAAGTTGAGGAGACAGGTCTTATGAGCCTTGGGTTGGTTTGGCACTGGTGACAGTGTGAAAAGAACTTCTGCTTCCTCTGTTGAGCTCAGAGAAAGGAAGTTTATAGTAAAGCCATATGCTAGGGTAAAGGAGACAGGATCACGTGGGAGCCCAGCAACAGGGACAAGGGCTGAGCTAGCCTCACAGGGACTGTGCTGGATTCAGGGCAATTCTAGGGACCAGCAGCCAGAGTTGATGCACCTTCACATGTGCCTTGCCATTGGTATAACTCAGTGGCTTCTGGCATTTCTGCTTCTCTGTGTCCCTTCACATCTCACCAACAGCCTTCCTCACCCCCGCCCCGCCAACCCTCAACCTCATGCTTCACTGTAAGCAAGGTTCCTGCTTCCTCTCAATTTCAGCTTACTCATAACTTCAGCTTCTAATGGTTCGTCATTACCCCAAATGTACAGCTTCTGTGTATGCCTTCTGTGTTGTGTTTGTCCTACCTGAGTCACTCTCGATTTCCTGGTAGACCTTTCCAAGGGCAGGAATCAGAATGACCTGGCTTATCTCCACTAGGGCGGAGCTTTTCATTCTAGGGCAGCCTGTTGCTGGGCTCCCATGTGATCCTATTGCCCTTACCCCTGCAAATGGCCTTACTATAAACATCCTTTCTCTGAGCTCAGTGGAGGGGCGGAGGCTCTTTTCACACTGTCACCAGTGCCAAACCAACCCAAGGCTCATGCAGTTGCCCCAACTTCTGGGAAATCCCCCAAAGGACTGGTATCTAGAGACAGGGGAATGAGAACGCTAGACTATTATTTACTAGGAAAGCAAGAACAGTGCTCCCATCTGTATTAAAACATGAAAATATAGTGGACTCTTAAAACGCCTAGAATATGTCTGAAAAGACACATAAGAAACTGGTTCATGGTGGCTGTCTGTGGTCGGGAAGCTGAGGGGTTTGGGGTGGGAAGGAGACTAATTCTTAACTGTAATACTACTTTGAACTCTTTGACTTCTTTTTAACCATGTTCATAATATATATATAAAATATATATGGATTATATATGCATATATGATATATATGCATTATATGTGTGCATGCCTATATATAAAAATTTTTTAAAGACAGTCTCTGTCACCCAGGCTGGAGTGCAGTGGTGAGATTATGGCTCACTGCAGCCTTGACCTCTCCCAGTTCAAGCAAGTCTTCAATCTCAGCCTCCCAAGTAGCTGGGACTACAGGCACATGCCACCATGATGGCTAATTTTTGATTTTTGATTTTTTGATCCCAGAGATGGGGTCTGGCTATGTTGCCCAGGCTGGTCTCAAACTCCTGGATGCAAGTGATCCTCTCACTTCAGCCTCCCAAAGTGCTTTTCAACTAAAAAAGGAAAAAGATGTCTGGAGGAGAGATCTTTGCTCAGCATGGGTGAAAGAAGTTCAGTATGTATAACTTGTTCAAGTCGAGGACAGGCAGGTTTCTTTGAGCCACTTGGTCATATCCTTGCCACTTCCCCTTACCTCCAATCCAGGGTAGTCTTATTTCAACCAGAGATGGACATCTTACTGCAAAAATGTCCTCTTTCTTTTCTGACTGCCTCAGCCTCAGACTCTGTTGTGGCTTTGAACACCTTCCTCAGATGTCTTGAAGCATTTAGAAGATTATAATAGTAACAGTAATAACAGCTTACATTTATTAGGCACTCAGGCCAGGGTACCAGGCACTGAGAATTTTTCATGGATCATTTTACTTAATTTTCAGAGCAAACTATGAGTTAGGTACTATTATTACTTCTATCTTTATAGAAGTGGAAACTGAGTTGCAGAGAGGCTAAGTTACCTGACCACAGTTACACAGCTAGGAAGAGGTGAAGCCAGGATTTCCATACTAAAGTCCCGTATTAAGTCTCTTCCTGCTTGAAATATTTAGTGTGGTTTCTGTTTTCCTGGCTGAACCCTGGCTGATATAGGTACTATCCAAGAGAAAGAGCTGACTCAAGATGCTCCAAGGATTCACTGGAGAAATCAGACTGAGGAGGAAGCAGGGAGTATGCAGGGATGTGGGTGAATGCACACGTATGAGTATTGTATTGGTCAGGGCCTAGTCAGGAGACAGAAACCACATAATAATTCCAACAGGGAAGATAGAATATAAAGAATTATTAACTAGGAACAGGGGATTGGCTACTACTTAGTAAAAGAGAACTCTAACAGATCTAGAATAAACATAGAAGAGGTGCCCCTCTTTGGAAAGGGTGGGGCTGAGGCACTGAATGGCGTAAAAGTTTGCTGAGGTCAAGGTCAAACAGGTCAACCCTGGCAACTGCTGGGTGTGAACCAAACTCATTGGGAAGCTTCCTGCCGTTGAACCTGCCAGGAGGTTACTGAAGAGAACCTTAGCTGGGTCACTAGGGTTCTACATGTGGGCCAAGCATTAGAGCTTTGCCAGAGTAAGAAAAGAGGGAGGCACTCCAGAACCAGGAAGAGAAGCCCCTTCCTCCAGTGACGCCTCGCCAGCCCTCTCTACTGACAAAGCTTAACATCGTGCCAGCTAACAAGGGCAACGTTAACAGGTTCAGCTTCAGTTATCACAAGCAGGGAAATTAAGGGAGGATGTGCAGCAGAGAGGCAATACATGGGAAACTGGCGTAGTGGGTACTTACTCACAAGTCAGTTTCCTTTCAACACACCTGCCTCATTGCCCTGGGGAAATGTCTTAACTTGAGAAGTTCACCCAAAAAAAAATTTTGCAAGCCCCTTCCACATTTATAATCCTGTGCTAGGCACTGCAAGGATCATCATATGCAGTTCCTTCTTTTCTGGAATTTCTAATCAAGTTGGAGAGAGGGAATGCATCTTAATGTTCTTGAAATATACCCTATGCTTGCCTGCCTGCCTGTCTATGCTGGCAGTTTCCTTGGTCTGCAAAACCCTCTTATTTCCACCTGTGAACGTACTCCCAGTCTCCAGCTACTACTACCTGTAAAACCGTGCTTCATGTCTCTCTGGCTGCCTGGTAATAAAATGGTCTGGCCTTGTCATCTCTCCACTAGATTAGAGGCTGGCTGAGGATGGAGCACACTACCTTGCTCACTGTAGGTGCCAATAAAGAGTCAGTTTAGCCAATGGCTCTGGCCAGGAGGGGCTGGCTCCCTTCTAGCTGGCGAGTATGAAAAAGGGTGGCAGACCAGAGGGTCAAAGAGTTACAACTTCTTATAACTTCTTCTTTTTTTTTTTTTTTGTTTGAGACGGAGTCTTGCTCTGTCACCTAGGCTAGAGTGCAGTGCCGTGATCTCGGCTCACTGCAACCTCTACCTGTTCAGTTCAAGCGAGTCTTCTGCCTCAGTTTCCCAAGTACCTGAAACTATACCATACCTGGCTAATTTCTGTAGAGACGGGGTTTCACCATATTGGCCAGGCTAGTCTTGAACTCCTGACGTTGTGATCCGCCCACCTCAGCCTCCCAAAGTGCTGGGATTACAGGCATGAGCCACTGCGCCCAGCCACCTTCTCCTTTTTGTGTTCACATACCCCCAGCAGAACCAGAGGCCTCACTTCCTAACCACTTTCCTTTTATTTCTCTACCTTGATGTGGGTGGATCAGCAGTAGATTAATTCCCACAAAGCTGGATATAAATCAAAGTCTTATAAGTTCAATTCTATTTTAAATTCTTGGGTAGCAGGGTGACAGGTGTGGGAACTTTGCTGTTTAAAGGAACTTTATCCATAATTGAACAAACGACTTTTCCTCGGTTTATAATTTATGGGAACCCAATAGTCATTCATGTACTGGGTTTGGTAAATCAAAGCCCACTTACGGTGACCTCAGAGAAACCAGAATAAAGGTGTTCTTGGACTCAAGCAGCTTGGAGCTGGAGAAGAAGGGAATGTTCCTAGAAAGAGGCTGTGTTAGGCTGGAATTCAGAGCTTTCGTTATTCAGAGCTGGAAACCATCCAGCCTGGACCCTGTCGTTCTCGGTAACAGCTTACTGCTTGATTCATTTGGGATCAGAGGAGACCCGGTGGAGTGTAGTGGAAGATGTTCTGCACTGGGGACAGGAGTCCTGGGGTTCTGGTCCCAGCTCTGCCATTAGCCAAGCCAAGACTTTGGCAAGTCATTGAAATCCTCTGGGGGTGCAGCTTCTGCATCTAAAAACGAGGGCAATTTTGCCTGCTCTGGCTCCTATGGGGCTGTTATTCTTTCCACCTTACAATACATGGGCTTGGAGCATAGTTATGCAGCTGCTGCTGGTGCTGCTCTCAAGCATCCCTTTAGAATTTGCTTTCTTGATTCCAGGTGCACAGATTGGCTCAACTGAAAGTTAGCGGAGGGTCTCCCTTATGACATTGTTGGCGTCTCCCTCAATAAAGCCTCCTTGAACGTTTCATCTGACATCCTTTTTTCATTTTGCATAAATTAACACAAAATAAGCTTATTCCCCTAAAGAACTCTCCTCTGTTTGCACAAGCTCTATCCTCCACCCACACCCCTCAGCAACAATAAGTGGGTAACCATGTGCAGCTCTGTGATGCAAGTGTTGACCAATACTGCCCTCTTGTGGTCCTTGCTTAACCTTGGTGGGAGGTTTTCAGCTTAGTTGTCTAGGGATTCCTGGTCCTGGCCCTTTGCAGAATTATCAGAAGGTCACCCCAGAAAAGCTGAACCAACAAGACTCTTGGGAGGGGTTTCAGCTTCAGAGAATTCCCGGTGGCAACCCAAGTAGGTAGCACTGGATTTGTGGAGGTCTGTGTTCCACGGGGGAGATGAAGGTGGGAGGAGGATGTTAGAGGAACACCTGGGAGCTGGACCCAGACAGAACCATGCAAATGAGACAGACCATGGACGGAGCCTGACGTATGGGGGCATTCGGGGTTTGGGACACCTAGCAGGAGGCAGCAAGCAGCCATCCTAGCAGGCAGGTGCAGCATAGCCTCGCGCTCCTTCCAGCAGCCAGGAGGCATCAGCAAAGCTGCAGCAGTAAGGAGCTGGGTTTGTCCTGGGGCTTGAGTTAGGACCCTCAGACCCTTGAAGGGATGTAGGGTTAAGACCTGGGGCATGTGAAGTGGACTGAGGCAGGACGGGGTGGGGTCCGGCAGGGAGTCATGTTCAGGGCTGAGGAAATAAGGTGAGGGGCCAAGAGCAGGCATATGGGTCTTGAACTAGGGTAATGGGTGGGACTCCGTTGCCAGATTTGGGGGTTAGGGTAGGGCAGGCCTGGCCCAGGGGTAACCTGTGCCATAGGTGCTGGGTATTCCCACAGGTGGATGAGAGGCCCCTGGGTTGACCAGAGTCCGCAGAGGTGAGCCAGATCTATGGGAAGGGAGTCAGTTGCCCAGCTGCAAGGGAGGGGTGGTGAGCTGGACCATGGAAAGGGAGTCATTGCCCCAGCTGCATGAGAGGGGTGTTCACTCCAAACCTGTGTTTAGCTCTTTATAAGATTCCACGTAAGACCTGAGTTTGGCAAATTCTAGATCACTTGGCTTATTTCTTCTCTGCCAAACCCAGCAGAGCCTGTATCCACCCCAGATAGTTTGTGCCCTGCCCCTTCCCTAACCCTGCACCAGCAGAGCCTGCTCTGAGCCCCAGTGTAACTTCCTTGCCAGAAAAAGCAAAGCTGGCACGGGAGCTGCACCTCTGAGAGAAATCCCATCTAAGGAATCATGCTAACTCATGGTGACGGGTCACACGTGGTGACATGCCACTCTTCCCAGGCATATTTGCCTTTGTAACGAGGCCTCTTAACCAAATGATGAAGTTTTAGGTGTAGAGGCAGATTAATGAGAGAGATGACTGGGAGTTAGCGTAAGGCTTCTCAAACCCCTTTCTTGTGCCACAAGATGATGAACACCTATTAGCTTAAAACACAAGCACTTAATGTAGGTCCCTCTGTAAAAATCCAAACACTAGCTACGGCTGTGTTGGGTGTCTGTTGGTTAAGAGGCTGCCTCAGTTACTGGCAGGTTCAAAAATGGCTCCCTTTGACAGGGATTGAATCAGCACCTGGGTTTTATCTGAGGTTTAGAGGAGTTTTGAACATGGCTTTTCTTTCAGAGGTCAACTATTTGGGCAGTGTTTCCCACAGCGTATTTCTCAGGAAGCCAGTCTCAAGGGAGGTACCATGAAGATCAAGTTTCCATGACTGGGAAGTTTAGGAAGTTCTGTACACCATAGCCGCCTGCTAGAAATTCATGATTCACATGTGCTGAGGCGTCTGAGACATCTGGCATTGAAGGGAACTGGTGTATTATTGTTTAATGCAGATTTCCCCAAGTTTGTTTGACTCTAGACTCATTACCCCTCGTGTGCTCTGTGTTTCCATCCCTCAGAACCAGCTTCCCACACAGCCCATGGGGAACCTGCTCTGGTGATATTAGAGAGTGGATCCAATAAAGCTTTGACCTGCAGAAGCTGCCAGAAAGCCTCTGACCTTGGTCCACTACCTGCAACTTCAAAGGGCTTCCACAGCAGCCCCAATCTACCCCTAGAATCACCCTTGAGTGCCTTGGGTCACATACCTGCAACATGAGATTGGAAGTAGCGTTGCCAGAATTAGCAGCTAAAAATAGAGGAGGACCAGCTACATTTCAGATAAATGATGTTTTAATACAAGCCTATCCCAGGCAGTATCTGGCAAGCTTTTGTGAAAGGTGCCTGAGAGGTATGGGGAAGCCTCTGGGAACAGGTGGACCCTACAAGGTCTAGGGAAGAACTGTGCTGGGACCTCAACTTCGTGCCCTGATGCCACCACCACCACCAGTCATTTATGAGGGCATGTATGTGGTAGGCCTTGGGCTAGGGGTCCACATGCATGACCTCGTTTCATTCATTTCATGGGGGACTGTGACTATCACCTCTATGTGTGAGGAAACTGTGGCTCAGAAACGTTAAGTGATTTGCTCATGCATATCATACAACTCTTAGGTAGTAAATTTGAGATCCAAACCCAGATTTGTTTTACTCCAGAGTCTGTTTTTTTTCTTTTTTTCTCTTGGCCTTGGCACCATCACACACATGTGGACGGACATAGAGACTCCCTAACATTGCCTTGAAACAGATCCCATAACCCTTTACCTCTCGCCCTTCTCTAAGTTACCCTGCAAGCTTACACATGACCAGTATCCTACTAACAACATTGCTGACTCAGGGGGATGAAGGAAGTGGTGGAAGTTTCGATTTGACAACACTTAATTGAAACTTCTCTACTCTCAATTTTTGATTTTTGCTGCTCCCCATTGGTCAGATGTCACCTTCTGTTCCCCTTGGACCATTTCTCCTCTTTGTCCCAAGCAGACTTCCTCTCTGGGGGCCTTGCAGCCTGTGGTACATTTCTATAGTGCACCGCTTGCATCCAGATGTTTCTATTGGCTCACGTGTTTCTGTACTTCCAGACAGCAGGCTTTTCTGGGACAGGGACTGTTTGATTCATGTCTTCCCCAGCACATAGGTGCTCACCTGATGCTTGTTGGATGATAAGTGAAGTGAGGCATGCTGGAAATGGCAAAGAAGTGTATCTTTGTTGAAGAAAGCGAAACCTATCATTGATTTCTTGCCATTCAAGAGTAATTTTCTTGATAGCCCTCCCCTGGCTGACAGGATAATCTCCCTGGCAGCAGTACTGCCTTCGTCCACGAGATGGCAGGCGAGGCCAGCAGGAAGGTGGTGATCAGAGCCAGGTCAGAGCAGGTCACCAATATTTTTCACAAAATGCAGGAACCACTTTGCCAACCCTATAAATGCATATTGTGAGTGAGAAGTGGGCTTGGAGGCAGGTCCTCTGGCTGACCCAGTGAAAAGGAGTCTCTTGGAAAGGATGTTTGAAGGGAAGTTGTAACAGCAAGTCGTGAAGGAGCTGCTCTTCATAAACCCCCTTTGATTAGTGTGCCTTGAAACTCCAAGGAGAAGGAAATCAATAGGAAGCCCTCAAACTCCAGTGATCCAGGACAACCTCCTCCTTGCCTGGCAAAGCTCCTTTGCTTTGGAAATTGCTCCTGGCTCTGTGGCCCCTGAGGCATCCTCCTCCCCACTCTCCAGTTGTATAGAAGTTTCTAAAGGAGCCACATCACTCTGTGCACAGGTCTGTGCTTGCCCCAGAGGTCAGTAAAGACTTTCTGGTGAGCTGACTGTAAAGAGGTGACAGCCTGATAAAATGGCCTGGGGACTTTCTAGAAGATAGAAATTTGCCAGATAGCTCTCTTGGGGGGCCCACTAAGACCTTCCCCCCAAAGCCAGCTGTAATGACTAAGGCAAGGCCAGCCTTTCCCACCCCCGCCACGGGGGGCATAGGTGTGGCCGTGGGAAGAGGTGAAACGCCTCAATCTTATGCCAAAACAGATTCTAAGGCTGCAGCCATCCCCACCCCTCCCATTTTTCTTCTGACCTAAATCCTCCCCTGAATCTGAGCTGGGCTCTCAGCCAGGATGTCAGCCGTGGACAAAGGCGCCCTGTTTTGAAGGCCTGGCTACTGTGTTTTCCTGAACCATCTGACAAATGGTGTTGGACTCCCCCAAGTCAACGTGATAACAGAAATATACAACAATGGCAGTCGCCTCAGTCTGACCTTCCAGGAAACCAGAAACACTGTCCCTCAAGTTTCTACCACATGGCAGTGGGGTTGCTTATATGAACAGCCCACTCCTCTGCCTCAATCCTGGCTGACCATATGGTGGGTGCTGGGCTGGAGCCTTCCTCAAGCTGAGCTTGTCCTATTTTTTCTGGCTGACTGGGGAGCCAACCACTAGTCACTGCTTTTCCTCAGGGTCTTTGGACCGTGAGTGAGTGATGTCCTCAACGATGGCCTGTTGTCCCCTCCCCCTGCTGCTGGCACCTCCTCCTCTCTAGTGCCCTAGCTCTTCTGCCTCTGGCATTGCAAAAAGAATGAGAAATGACTGGGCTGGGTTGGACACTAGGCCGAGTTCTGCTGAAGCTACCCATTGCTGTGCCACTGTGGGATACAGATCTTTCAGCTCCCAAGGCACGGTTTCTGCTTCTGTAAAATGGGGATAATAAGACATGCCCCATCTAACTTAGTCATCTGGAGGCCATGCTCACATACGTGGTACAGATGAAAAATGGGGTGTGTATTCAAGGTGGACAGGGCTCTCTGTGGGCCTGGAAGGTGGAGGGAGGTGGAGGAGGGTGGGAAGGACGGGAGAGATTCAGACATATCAAAATATGGGGGAGACTGTGCCAGGTGGAGTAGTGGTGGGAACAACGGCACAGTGACAGGAATCTACAGAACCTTTCTAAGGGACAGTGGGAACATCATTCTGGCTTAATCAAGTGCACTCGGAATGGGGACATGAGCCTGGAAACTTGGTAAAAGATCCAATTATAGAGGGCCTTGAAGTCCCAGCTCATTATTTTGTGGAACATTGCAAATTTATGAGGAAGGATCACATGCAGTCGTGTTAGGAAGATTACTGTGGCTTTTGTGTATGGGAGAGGCTGGAGGGGCCCATTTAGGAGGTGATAATAAGTTCTGGGCCAGAGAGGAAGATGTGAGAGACTGAGATGGTACCAGGGGGACAGATGTAAAACCCTCCTGTAGGAAGAATCCAACTTAGTCATCTGGAGGCCATGCTCACATTCATGGTACAGATGACAAATGGGATGTGCATTCAAGGTGGACAGGGCTCTCTGTGGGCCTGGAAGGTGGAAGGAGGCGGAGGAGGGTGAGAAGGACAAGAGGGATTTAGACATGTCACATTAGGAGGGAGACTGTACCAGGTGGAGAAATGGTGGGAACAACAGCACAGTGATGAGAATCTACAGAACATTTCTGCCTGGGTTCAGGCCTCAGAGACTAGGGGAATGGTGGTACCATGGAGAACCAGGGAAGGCCACAGAGGAAGGCCAGGTCTGGGCAGAAAGTTCACCTTCAAAAGTATTCTACCAGGGGCAACTGTGTTCATTTGGCTACACATAAGCAGTGGCAGGTGGGAAGGAGAGGGAGCCCACAGTCAGAGAGGACTCCTCCAACGATGCTCCTCACCAGTCTGGTCTCCTTGTGCTCTCAGAAGGCAGTCTCCACCCTGACCCTGCATCCCGACTCAGCCTCTAGCTATCAATCAGTTTCATAAATGGGCCAGCTGGCCTGGCTCTCTGCTAAGCTCTGACCCTGGCCTATGTAGAGATCCCTGGCCAGAATGAGCCGTGTCTTTGGCTGGATTTTACTTCACTAGGGGCTGCTGTTCTTCTCTCTGCAAAGCCAGGGCTCAACTGTTTTGACGGTAGGTCGAGAGCTTAGCCGCATTAGGCAGGCTTCATCTGGGGAGTAGACACCAGAAATTCTGCTCAAGGAGGGGAAAGAGACCACAAATATGGTAGGAAATTTTCTGGGAAGAATGAAAGGAAGCAAGAGGCATTTCTTCCTTCCAGTTTGGGCCTTTCAGACAGCTGCTCCTACGATTGATGGAGACATTTATCTGCTGCAGTTTTCTTGGAATCACCAATCTCTCATCAGTGCTTAGCACCCCTCAGGAGAACACCGCTGGCATTATGAGGTGTGCACTTTAATTCTAAGAGAGTTGCAGGTGCAGACAAAATGTTGATTAAATATGGAACTGGCAAGAGAAGATAGGTATAAGAGCCTACAGAAGAGTTGGGGGTTGGGGAGAGGTCCCAGCTCTGCTGCTGACTGAGTCCCCTCTCCCTCCAGACTTCAGTTTTCTCACCCGTGAAATGAAAATACTGGGCTAGAGGATCTCCAAGCTTCTTTTATACCCTGCCATTCTGATTGGTTTTGTGCCATGGTCCCAGCCTGGAGCTGGGTTTTGTGGGCAATGGTGGAGAAAAAAGCACAGAATTTGCTGTCTGGACAAGGCAGCCATGGAATTGGCTACTGTGAGCCACTCATAAGCTTTTAGATCAGTCCGAATCAGCTGAACAGAATTCTGATCTTGTAGGCCAGTGTAAAACCTTATACTCCAGCTCCTACCAGGCCTATCAGAGCTAAGTTTAATAAATGACTTAGGCCAGGTGCAGTGGCTTACACCTGTAATCCCAGCACTTTGGGAGGCTGAGAAGGGAGGATCCCTTGAGGACAGAAGTTGAAGATCAGCCTAGGCAATGGTAGTGAGACTCTGTCTCTACCAAAAAAAAAAAAAAAAAGACTTTTAAAAGTGATAGTCTCCATATGCTGCCATGGGATCATATATCAAAAAAAGAGATGGTTAAAGACTAATTTTCAAATATTTTCAGAAGCAATGATGCCCTTTTTTAAAGGAAAATTGATGTAGACTTCAGATAAAACAGACACAGCTCTGGCTATTTTGGTAGAAGGGGCCTAGAGGATGGCTCAGCACACCCTCTTCTCACCTGCCTGACCCCCTGTCTCTGCCATGGAACCCACAGACTCTGAGCAGTGCCGTTTTAACATGACCAACCCAGGAGTCAATCTAATGTCAGATATGGAGACAAGTGAGGTCCCTGATTCCAGGTCCATATTATGCCACTGCCTTTTTAAAAGTCACTTCAAGAACCAGTACATCAATTCTCCTTCTGTGTCTGCTATGAAACTTACATTGAAGATAAACAATGTGTGTTTCATTGAGCATTGCACAATGTGCACTGTGGAAATTCTCCACACCTCTATAAGACATTTTTCAGCAATTCTTATTAGGAAAATCTTTATCTTTTCCCCACGAACTGAAACGTCTCTCAGCCCTTTGTTCTAAAACAACACACAAAACGTTTGTCTTCTGCTAGAGGTATGTTGCCATGGTAAATAAGATGCATGTCACTTAGTGTATTTCCACCTTTGCGGTGTGTGGGGCTGCTGTGGACCCACACAGTTAGCATCTATTTCAAGCTTCTGTGTCTTTCTGTACCTAAGAGGCTGGAAAATTGAAAATGGCATTTCCTAGATTCTCCTGCTCCTTGTATTCTGGATTTAAATCAGTTTCCACCATCCGATGCATGAATGCTATCTCTAGAAAGAGGACATAGAACAGAGGCCCTCTTCATGCTGTGCTGGCTCTTGCTGGTGGCCAGCACATCTCTAAGGTATGGGCATTCCTGCAGTGGTGACTCAATGTCTGGCTGTTAGCTTAATAGGCATCATGGCACGGGAGCAGAAGTGTGATGGCTCCCCGATCCTGAGATTGGAAATTTGGTGGTGTGTTCTTGATTTCAACAATTCTGTGTGCTGAGCTTTGATTCTCTGCCTTCCTGATTATGGCAGAGATGGCATCTCCCCTCATGGGTGAGGTAGGTGTCACGGTTCTGAATATCACTTCTGATGGCCCAGTCTAGGGCCCTCTTCTCCTCCCGTGTTCATAACTCATTCTGTAGTCATCAAATTCTCTATGTTATGGCCTTTTTGCTTAAAAACCCAACACCCAAGAGTAGATTCTACTTTCTGAACTTGAACCCTGACTGATACTCCTTAGTCACCAGGATGCTTGGATCCAAGTCTTGCTTCTTGTTCCTTGCTTCTTGTTGAAGTTGCATAGAGTTTCTGAGCCTCAATTTCCATATCTATCACTTCACAAAAGTAATAACCTCATTATAATTGTTTCTTTATATGTCTCCCTATTGGTTCTGCTTCCCTCAGCGACAAATGGCTATTCGAGGTTTTACCACCTTATGGAGCCCTTTTCCTTATTATACTGGACCCTCACAGCCCACATGAGAAGCCAATAGGGAAGGTTTATTAGAATTAGAAGACCACATGGTCAGTGCCATGGTGGGTATATATAAAATGTGGTGGGCACCTAGGCGGGATGCTTTGGGTGGCTTGAAGGAGTTGGACGAGGCTTTAGAGGACGTGGCATCTGAGCTTCAAATGGTGAGATGTGTAGAGACAGATGGGCACTGAAGGGACTTAACCATCAGAGGGAGAAGCACCCACAAGGGCACAGAGGCACCCTCAGGAGAGAAGGCACGTGGTCCAGGACTCTTGGAGGAAGGGTGGTGGCTGGAGATGAGCCTTACCTAGAGGGCCTGTGTGAAGGGCCTGGCATCGCTGCCCAAGGGGAGTTTAGATTTTCCCTGTAGATGACTGAGAGGCAAGGGAGTTGAAACACTGTGGAGGACGGCCTGGAGGGGTGAGATTCAGAAGCAGAGAGACTGGAGGAGGCTGTGATGGCAGTTCAGATAAGCAGTGATCAGGAGGTGGCAGTGAGAAGGCAATTGATGATCAATCAGATGTAGAGGGTCAGAGAGAGGAAATGGCAGAGGACCACCTCTGGGTTTCTGGCTTGGCCAACTTGGTGAATGGTGCTCACTCAAAAAGCAAGCTCTGGATAAGGAGCTGCTTGGCCATGTTGAATTTGCAATTGTCTGTTAATCAGTTGGTTGGCTAGGTCTGAAACTTGAGAGAGATCTGTGTGCAGGTGTATATTTTAGAGTTGTTCACTGTTCCGGTGGCAGTGACACCTTGGGTGTGGGTGATTTATTTTTTATTTTTTTATATTTATTTTTAGAATGTGGAGAATGAGGGAGGATTTAAGATATAGCTAATAGTACTCAGTACTTAAAGAGACCTACAAAAGAGACAAGGGAGGAGTGGCCTGAGACAGAGAAAGAAAATTAAAGGAGGAGGGAGGTTCAAAGAAGATGCAGTGGTTAGCACTGTCAGAACTGCAGGGATATCCAAGGTGAGGACCAGAAAGTTTCTTTTGGGTTCAGCAGGTCACTGGGGACCTTGACAATTTGATATATTTTCCATATATATACATATGAGTGCCTACTATATGCCAGGTGCTGTGCTTAGAGCTTAGGCTATCCAAGTGAATAATTTCATTCTAGAGGGGGAAGATAGCTAACAAAGAATGAATGCAACAAACAAGTATACTTGTAGCATGTTAGATGCACATTTATATTTATAGGTAAGAGTTATAGATTAAAAAAAGTGAACATATACAAAGGAAATCAGGAATGTTGGGCAGGGGGTTCAATTTTAAATACGGTGGTCATGAGGTTACATTTGAGCAAATACTTGAAAGTTGTTGAGGGGCTGACCATGTAAATATCTGAAAAAAGCATTTTAGAGAAAAAGCATAGCCATTAAAAAGGCCTTAAGGTGAGCATAGCCATTAAAAAGGCCTTAAGGTAAGCCACGCCTGGCATGCTCTAAAAACTACCGAGGAAGGCAGCTGGGGTGGGTGAGTGAGGGAGAGTAGCAGGAGATAAACTCAGGGAGGTAAGGGTAAAGTAGAGGCAAATCTTCCAGGGCCTTGTAGGCTATAGAAGGAATTTGGCTTTTGGGGGCCTTGGAGAGTTTTGAGTTAGGAAATAATGTGGTCTAAATTACGCTCTGGCTACCCTGTTGATAACAGGGTGTGGGGAGGGTGGGGCCACACAGGGAGACTTGCTGTTGTAGGAATCCAGGCAGCTTGGGTCAGGGTGGTGGCAGGGAGGTGGTCAGAAGTGGTCAAATTTTGGATATACTTTGAAGGCAAAGCCCTAAGAAATCCTGAGAGATTGGGATGTAGAGGACAAAAAAAAGAAAAAGGTGACTGTATTTCTTAGCATGAGCAACTAGGATGGCTTTGCCCTCAACGGAAGTGGTGAAGACTATGGGTGAAAACAGTTTGGGTTCAAAAATCATCATCAGATGTTCAGCTTTGGACGTGTTGAGTTTGAGCCATCCATTAGACACCTAAATGTAGATGTGGACTAGGCACTTTTGGTAGTTGGGAGGGGTGGAATCTGCGTTGGTGGTGCTCACCTTGTGGAGGAAATGTAGGTGGGAAAGTGGAGGCTGAAACTGTAGACCACGTGTCCCATGAGCTTGGCTGTGAAAGATGGGTGTGCTCTATGGTGACAGCGGGAAAGAGGGATGGGTTGAAGGGTACTTTTTTTTTTTCAGGGTCTCACTCTGTTACCCAGGCTGGAGTGTAGTGGTACAACAATAGGTCACTGCAGCCTAAACCTCCTGGGCCCAGGTCATCCTGCCACCTCAGCCTCCTGAGTAGCTGGGATTACAGGCATGCACCACCACACCTGGCTAACTTTTGTATTTTTATGTAGAGATGGGGTTTCATCATGTTGTTCAGGCTGGTCTCAAATTTCTGGGCTCAAGCAATACTCCCATCTTGGCCTCCCAAAGTTCTGGGATTACAGATGTTGAGCCACTGTGCCTGACTGACACTTTTTAAAAGAGAAGATGCATGAGCTTGTTTATGGAAAGAAGTAAAGAATCCAGTGGGAATCCAGAGGTTGACAGTCATTGAAGAGGTAGCCATGTCCTTGAGGATTCAGTGACAACAGCTACATCTGAACATCCAGATGTCCCTTCCTTTGAGGAAGGGTACGGTGAAGGACATACGGAGTCGGATTTCTATGGGGTAGCGATGGAGTGGGAGGGAGTTGGGAGATGTTTATTTATGTTTCTGTAAAATAAGAATTAGGGACAACTAAGATAAGGAAAATTGGGTTGGGAACTTGAGGAAAAACATATATGTTTAGAAGAGTCCCTGAGGAGACAATTGAGGAGAAGCCAGAAGTGTTGATGGTACAACTGACACCATAAATTTGTGGGACATCATTCTTGCCCATGGTGAGATATTTTCTAGGAACCCATAAATTAACCTCTGTTTAGAAGGAGGATATTTAAGTAAATCCAGGATTTGGAGTTTACTGGGGGTAGATATGATAGAAAGACAAGAAGATGACAGTGTTGAGGTGGCTGACAAGAGAACAATTGAAATGGAACCTGGTAGGGTATTGGCTGGATGTGGAAGTGAAGTCAGAAGGTGCAGGTAGATATGGAGAGCAAGGTAGAGTCAGGAGCTCAGAGGCCAAGGTGTAAGGGCAGAGAGTAAGTGTAGTAGGAGGACCTGAGTGAGAGAGCTGGAGGGATGAGAGGCTCTGATCTGGTGTGCAATTGAGACGAAGACTTGAATGGTGAGGTCGTTCTTGTTGGTGTTGAAGACATGACTAGGAGGGTGGGCAGCCAGTATAGAAAAGGAAGAGTCACTGGAGTTAAGAATGTTAAGGACCCGGAGACTAGGATGTTCAGTATCATTTACATGATAAACAATTCTCCCAAGATGGTGCCAGGAATTAGGGTGAAAAGGAAATCATTTGGTCTGGTCGATAACCCCCTCAATCTAAGTGTGGAAAGTCTAGGCACTCCCTAAAGAAAAGTGACAATGAGGAGTTGAGGAGAATGTGAATGGTTGGCTTTGCCACCAAGGAAAGAGAGGGGTTTTGCCCAAAAGCTGAAGAGGAATGGCCTGGTAAGTTAGTTTTTCTTCCTGAAGTCCCTCGGTTTATTTTTTTGCATCTCTGACAGCCTGTATTCTGCTTGGTCTCCTACTATTACTGACTTTTTTTTACAAGTTTCTTTCTTCCATAACACTGTTAGGTCCTTCAGGACAGGTACAATGTGCTCTCATGCTGTAAATATTTAATGAACGTCAGTTTACAAATGGAAGGTGGGCCAGATTGTGATTTACGTTGGGTATGTTGCCTGAAACCAAATGGGCAAGAGCTTTATTTTTTGTCTACCAATTTGCATCTTCAATGGAAGCACCCCATTCCCAGTGTTCAAGGTCTGAGGATTTCTGGACTCACATTAAAAACAAGAGAGATGTAAGATTCCTTTCTTTGTCACCCCCTAAGACCTTGATCTAGACGTTTTCATGAAACCTGAGTTTGCTCAGGCTCCTGGTGATCTGACAACTGATGGGGAAACACAAGAACCTGGAGAAGATGCCAAGCCCAGAAATGGCTGCTGGAAACCAAAGATTCTAACAGAAGATTACTTGTACAATGAACAGCAAACCGAATGCAAAGACAAATATTTAATTTTAGGTGGAGCCTTATTTTCCTTATATCAGAATAACAGACCTTGGATCAAAGCCTCTGGGACTAATGACAAAAAAATTAAATTAAGTGTAATTATATGCCACTCAAAGACTCCTGGGAAGCCATTCAAATATGCAAGGGTCCTTTGTGAGAGGTAGAGTTAGTTCTCCCTGATTGAGAAAGGCAAACTGAGGAGGAGGTGGGCTGAGTGGACGTAATTGTATTTGATAAACTCAATTACTACTTCTCAGCAACTGTGATGTGTCCTGCTAATATAATGGAAAAATGATTATGTGTTCTATCCCTTTGATGATCCAAGTGAACAAAAGTAGAAATAACAAAGTTTCTAGAACCTGGCAACTTCAAGGCAAGACCAGATCCTAAATTATGGAAGATATTTCAGAATGCATTAATACAGATTGGACTGACCTACTTAGCCTGTTTATGGATGGCAGATACCTGAATGCCAGGAACAAAGGGATGTTGGTATCCCCTTGAAGGCAGGTACTAACTAGGTCTCTATTCAGTCTCCTCTTGCACACAGCATAGGCATTGCCCATAGTTGGTTTGGGGAATGCTCTGTTTCTGTCCCCTGAGTAATGAGGCCTTGCTGCTTTTTGGATATAGGTGTATATACAGTAGTTGCCTCTGGTGTTTTCTCTTTGGGGTGGTTGTAAAAGGCAGCTTTAGTTCACACATTGATTCCATGTTAGCCCTTAAAGACTTAGATATGTAAAAATTAGCAAACAAATCCAAAACAAAATCTTAACCTTAAGCCAAAAACTAGTTACAGCTTGAATTGGATTAACAACATTCTTTTAATAGTGCTATGAGTGCCAATACATATTTTGCCTTTCCAGTTTTTTAAAACCTATCTTTGTCCTAACTTTCAGACTCCCATGTCTAGCTGTTCCCTGACTGCTTCTGCAGGCACTCAGATTCAATCTCCTTCTCCTCCTCCTAAACCTTCTCCTTCTCTCCATCTAAGTCGCCACTGTCCTCTGCAGCCCCCATAACCCCCAAACTCCTGAGAGTAACCTAGAGTCACTGTTTTCTCTCATCTAATCTAATGGGCATCTCCCAAATAGCCCTCTCCCAACTTTCCTCTCAGGCCTGTCCTCTTTCTCCAACTCCAGCAACAGTCATAGGACATGCCCTTCTTGTATCACATGGACGGGGCCACCATTCCCACCTGGCCTCCTGAACTCTGTCTTCTCATCAATCCACCCGCTATGTTGCTGCTGTAATACTCTTTGAAAACAAAGTAAAACAAACAAAATGCAGAGGGACTACACTGCACATGCCATAGTGATTAAGAGCATGGACTTTGTGGACTCCAGCTCTGCCACGTCCTGGCTGGGAGCCTTAGTCACTTCTCTGGTAAAAACTAGAACTAAAAATAATCCCTGCGGCAGAGAGCTATTGAGACAATTCAGTGAACAAATCTGTAAAGGATGGTGCCTGGTTCAGAGTTGCCTTTCGGTGACTGACCACAGCTTAGAGCAATCGTTTCCACGTTGTGCTTAGGCCTGGGACTCTTTCTGTCAGTGAGCAGTTTTTGGTATTCTGAGAAAGCAGGGGAGCATTGACATAGAAAAGACTATTCAGGTTCTACTTTTGTTTTAAATTTTATGTGAATGTTTTAAATTGAAAACTAATTTTCCCTTAAGCTTTTCAAAAACTACATATCCTTTAAAAATTATTTATTAATACATATTTTTAGAGATGGCAGTCTCATTATGTTGCCTACGATGGCCTCCAACTCCTGCGCTCAGGTGATCCTTCCGCCTCAGCCACCCAACTAGCTGGAGGGGCAGGGAGCTGGACTACATGTGCACACCACCACATCTGGCTTAAGCTTTTAAGTTTAACTTGCCGATTTCATTCTATTTGTTAATCTAGCAAATATTTAGAGTCATGTTAAAGGGGCTCCTAAAATGTCCAAACTGCCTTTGAAATTCCATATATTCTATTTTTAAAGAGTACCAACTGTATAATTAATCAACCTTATCTTCTAAACTGTTTCACAATTTTCAAAAATATGTTAAACAAATATTTGTGTGTGTGTATAACTTTCAGTATTCTTTTGTTCTTTTTTTTTTCTTTTGAGACAGGGTCTTGCCCTCTCATCCAGGCTGTAGTATAGTGGTAAGATCACAGTTCACTGCAGCCTAAATCCCCTGGGCTCAAGTGGTCTTTCCACCTCAGCCTCTTGAGTAGCTGAGACCATGCTCAGCTAATTTAAAAAAATGTTTTTTTCTAGAGACAAGGTTTCATGATGTTGTCCAAGCTGGTCTCGAACTGCTGGGTTTAAGCAGTCCTTCTGCCTCGGACTCCTAAAGTGCTGGGACTACAGGCTTGAGACACTACACCTGTCCTACTTTCATTATTCTTTGTAAACTTAAAGCCTACTGTAATTTTTAATTTAAAATTATAAGACTAAAAGTAATAGAAATCCTAGATTAGAATCATAAGTCTAATTTGTTTGATATTCTAATTTGAAAATTCTCTTAAACATGATATGGGTTCAAATATTTATATGTATTAGTCTTAATTTTTTTTTTTTGAGATGGAGTTTCACTCTTGTTGCCTAGGCTGGACTGCAATGGTTCAATCTCGGCTCACCACAAACTCCGCCTCCTGGGTTCAAGCGATTCTCCTGCCTCAGCCTCCCAAATAGCTGGGATTATAGGCATGCACCACGACGCCCGGCTAATTTTGTATTTTTACTAGAGATGGGGTTTCAGCATGCTGGTCAGGCTGGTCTCAAACTCCCGACATCAGGTGATCCACTGTCTCAGGCTCTCAAAGTGCTGGGATTACAGGCATGAGCCACTGGGTCCAGCTATTCTTAAAATGTAACAGGTTACTTTTAAATAGATTTATTTAATCATTTATATATTTAAATTTAAATCTTTTAGGATCAGAAAGGCACCTATTCAATAAGAAAACAATTGTGTAATCTCAACTTGAGTGACTGGGGGCTTTTGACAAAAATGTTCTGAGTTTATTAACCAGTGAAGATCCTGGCCAGGGCACAAAGCTTGACTTTTGCCCATGACACTAGAGCAGGCTCAGGTCTCTGACCTTCAAATGGCCACTGTAAGCCCATTCCTCTATATTCAGTATCAGGTTACACATTTTGGTAACTGTCTATTACCTCACCAGTATTACAGCAAACTCTGCTACTCTTTCGGGTTAAAGTTTCTGTTTCTTTGACTTTCTAAGATGTTAATATTTACATGTATTTTGCTCCTGGTTCTTTAAACCCTTGCAAGTCAATTTTATCATATGATTAAGGAGCAGATAAAATCTTGTTTTATTTCTCCTCCATATTTTTCACTCTGGTATGGCTACCACTGTCACAGATATTAAAATGACATCAACTGTCCTGACTTCCACTTCTGCTCAATATGAAATAAAAGGGACTGAATTGATCAATCCTCCTACCTGAAACAACAACAACAACACACACACACAAACCAAAGAAAGTTTACAAAACAATGGCTCTCAAGTCTTTGGGCTAGACTTTGTAGAATGGAGAATGGAAGAGGAGACAGCTATATAGAGAGAACTCTAGATATCCACAGAAGGTCATCCTCAAATGTTCCATTGAGTACTGCTCAGTGCATGCACGTGAGAAACCAGCTGGGGCACCTAAGAGGACTGGAGGGAACCGTAGCCAGAGATCACACACAGATGAGCAAAGTACTCAGTCCCAATACCAGCCTGGAGGTCCTCAAAACATAAGATTATTGGGTAGACTGAGAAGGGTCTTTCCTTGCTAATCAGGAAAATGAACCCTAGACTAAATGCTGTTCTTAGGTATAAAAGCAAGATCTGGAAGGATCAGTGTTTCCAAGTAATGGTATTCAAAAAAAAAAAAAAAAAAAGGAAAGAAAAAAAGCTTAAGAATAATTAGAAGAATATAAAAATATTCAGCACTCAACAACATAAAATTCACAATGTCTGGCATCCAATCAAAATTCCAAGGCATGTACAGAAACAAAAATACAACCCAAATGAGGAGAAAGGTCAGTCAATTGAAACTAACCAAAAAGTGACAGAGATAATAAGATTAGAAGACAAAGGTTAAAACAATTATTGTAACTATATCCCACATGTTCAAAAGGCTAGAAGAAAGATAGAGGAAAGACTGAGCATAATAAGTAGAGAAATGGAAGACCTAAGTTGAACCATGCCTCCATGCCTAACAGCCTGGCTTTCTTAACTTTTAAAGGATAGCAGTTATCCATTGGTCTTAGGAACCAAAAACATTGGTGCAACTCCAAATAAAAGTAAAATGCACTCTTCTATTACCTTAATAATATTAATTCCCCACTAGCACCTATTATAATTACCCTAATTAACCCCCATAAAAACTTTTTGTACCCACATTATGTAAAATTGGCTATTATATACTCCCTCACTATTAGCATTCTATCCATAATAATATTTATCTTTATGGGTCAAGAATATATAATTTCAAACTGACATTGAACAATTCAAACTATCAAATTATCCTTAAGCTTCAAACTAGCTTTCTTTTCCACAATATTTACTCCCATAGCATTATTCGTCACCTGATCAATCGTAGAGTTCTCAATATGATATATAAACTCAGATCCAAACATTAACCAATTCCTCAAGTACCTACTCATTTCCCTCGTTACAATATTAATTCTAATTACTGCTAACAACCTATTTCAACTTTTCATCGGATGAGAAGGAATAGGCATTATATCTTTTCTATTAATTAGCTGATGGCATGGTCGAACAGATGCTAATACAGCAGCCCTACAAGCAATTCTGGACGATCGCATTGGCGATATCGGTTTTATTTTAGCAATAGCATGATTCTTTCTATACTCCAACTCATGAGATTTTCAACAAATATTTATCCTTGACGCTACCCCAAGCTCCTTCCCCCTAGCAAGCCTTCTCCTAGCCACTACAGGGAAATCAGCCCAATTTGGCCTCCACCCATGACTGCCCTCCGCTATAGCAGGACCCACCCCAGTCTCAGCGCTACTCCACCCCCCATAGTTATTGCAGGAATCTTTCTTATTATCCGGTTTCACCCCTTATTCAAAAACAACTTGCCTATGCAAACACTCATGCTATCCCTTGGAGCTTTAGCACTTTATTTACAGCAATCTGTGCCCTGACACAAAACGATATAAAAAAGATTGTAGCCTTGTCAACCTCAAGCCAACTGAGTCTTATAATAGTGACAGTTGGCATTAATCAACCATATCTAGCCTTTCTTCATATCTGCACCCACGCCTTCTTTAAAGCCATGCTATTTCTCTCAGCAGGATCTATTATTCATAGCCTCAATAATGAGCAAGATATTCGAAAGATAGGGGGCCTATTTAAAACTCTACCCTTTACCGCCTCCTCCCTCGTCATTGGCAGCCTTGCACTTATGGGCATACCCTTCCTTACAGGCTTCTACTCAAAAGACCTAATCATCAAAACTGCCAACACGTCATGTACCAACGCCTGAGCCCTAATAATTACTCCTGTAGCGACTTCCCTAACGGCCATATACAGCATCTGCATCATTTTCTTTACTTAACAGGACACCCCCGATTTATAAACCTCATTATAATCAATGAAAATAACCCCTTATTAATAAACCCAATTAATCGCCTATCAGTGGGTAGTATTTTCGCTGGGTTTCTTATTTCTAATTGCGTTCCTTCCACTTCACATCCTCAAATAACTATACCATACCACCTTAAACTAGCAGCTCTAGGCATAACTATTTTAGGGCTTCTTATAGCTATAGAGCTCAACCTTATAACTAACAATATAAAATTAAGCACCCCAGTAAAAACTTACTACTTCTCTAACATACTAGGCTTTTACTCAATCACTACTCATTGCTTAAACCCCCATTCAAGCTTAACCACAAGCCAAAACCTCACCTCAATATTACTAGACATGCTCTGATTAGAAAAGTCCATGCCAAAAATAACAACACAAACTCAAGTTTCAATTTCTACAACCACATCAGCCCAAAAAGGCCTAATTAAACTTTATTATTTATCTTTCTTTATCCCACCAACACGTGATGTTAGCTGTCAATCGTATGGCTAGTGCTATTGGTTGAATAAAGAGACTGATTGTTTCAATGATAATTAGAATGGGGATAAGTGGGATGGGTGTTCCTTGGGGTAAGAAATGGGCTAGAGATGATTTTGTTTTAAATCGAAATCCTATAAGTACAGTGGCTGCTCACAGGGGAATTACTATGCCTAGATTTATTGATAGTTGGGTAGTTGGTGTAAATGCATAGGGTGTAAGTCTGAGGAGGTTGTTTAGAACAATAAAGGTGATTAGGGCTAGGAGTATAAGGGATCAAGTTCATCCTCTAGTACTATGATTTATTATTATTTGCTTCAGTGTGAGTTGAATTAATCATTGTTGGAGGGAGGAAAGTCGGTTGTTGATTAGGTTATTAGAAGGCATTATTAATATGGCAGGAAATAGAATAATTAACGTTACTAGGGGGATTCCTAAGATTACTGGGATATTGAATGAGGCAAATAGATTTTGGTTCATTTTAGTTCTCAGGTTGTTTTATGTTTTTGTATTTTAATTAATTTTGATAGCGAGGTGGGGTGGAAAGTAAAGTTCAATATTTTTAATTGGATAACATAAAATAGGGCTACAACTATTGATAGGATCACCATTGGTCATGGTAAGATATCTAGTTGAGGTATTCACTGCAGAGAGGAGGTTCTCTCAGTCTTTAACTTAAAAGGTTAATGCTTAGTAGCTTTACAGTGATACAATATATAGATATGAGGCTCAGACTTCAAAGTCTTGGAAATAGATAAATTCTAGGATGATAGGTATAAAGCTATGGTTTGATCTTCAAATTTCTGAGCATTGTCCGTAAAATAGGCCTGGTTGCATAGAGGCCACTATGGCTTGGTTTAAGCGTCTGGGAATTGCATCTGTTTTAACGCCTAGCGATAGGACAGCTCATGAATGCAACACGTCTTGTGATGAAATTAGCATGCGGATATCTGCTTCTATTGGTAAGATTGTTCAGTTGTCTACTTCAAGAAGTTGGAATTCGCCGGGTTCAAGAAAATATGTAGGTATAATATAAGAGTCAAAGGCCAAATCTTCATAGTCTGAGTATTCGTAGCTTCAGTATCATTGATGACCAATTGCTTTGAGAGTTAAGTAGGGTTTATTAAATTTGTCTGTTATGTAAAGGATGTGTAGGGATGGGAGAGCAATCATGATGAGAATAATGGCAGGTAGAATGGTTCAGATTATTTCGATCTCTTGGGCATTTATGGTGCTGGTATGAGTTAATTTTGTAGTGAGTATTAGGGAAATAACATATAGAACTAGTGAACTAATTAGGAAAATAATTATAAGGGCATGATCATGAAAAGCAATAAGTTCTTCTATAATGGGGGATGTAGCATTTTGTAAGCCTAATTGGGCTGGGTGGGCCGTTAAGATATATAGAGTTTAGCCTATAATTTAACTTTGACAAAGTTATGTAATTATTTTACTAATATCTTATTGAAAAAGTCATAGGGTCTATGGGATTGGCTTGAACCCAATTTTTGGAGGTTCAAATCCTTCCTTTTTCACTCAGAGACTTTACGAAAGTAAAGTAAAAACTAGAAGTAGAAGTAAAAACTATAATGTCTGAAATGAAAAAATATACTAGATGGAAATAATGGCAGATTATAAATTGCAGCAGAAAAGATTAATTAACTTCTGAGGCACAGTAATAGAAACAATTTAAAATGAAACAGAGAGCTGGGCACAATACCTATAGTCCCAGCTGCTGAGGAGGCTGAGGTGGGCAGATCACTTGAGCCCAGGAGTTCTGGGCTGTACTATGCCAACTTGGTATCTGCACTAAGATTGACATTGATATGGTAACCTCTCAGAAGTAGGGGACTATTAGTTTGCCTAAGGAGGGGTAAAGTGGCCCAGGTTGGAAATGGAGCAGGTCAAAACTCCTATACTGATGAATACTGGGGCCACACCTGTGAATAGCCACTACACTCCAGCCTGGGCAACATGGTGAGACCCTGTCTCTTAAAAAAGAAAAAATGAACAGAACACCAGTGAACTGGAGACAACTTCAAGTGATCAATTATACATGCTTTTGGTATCCCAAAGGAAGGGAGAGAAGGAGGAACATAAAAAACATTTGAAGACATTAAGAGTAAAAAATTTCCAAATTTGATAAAAACTATAAATCTACTGAAACTCAATGAACCCAAGTACAAGAAACACAAAACTAAACCAAGGCACATCATAATAAAATTGCCTAACACTCCTGATTAACAGAAAATCAACTGGGCAACCAGGGAAAAAAGATAAAGATAAGAACAGAATGCTCACTGAAAACAATGTAAATGAGAAGACAGTGGAGCAACATCTTTAAAGTAATGAGAAAAATGCTGACCTAGAATTCTTTACCCAGTAACAATATTCTTCAAAAACACTTGCAAAATAAAGATATTATCAGACCTTAAAGTGATGAAAAAAAATCATCGACAACATACCTGTGCTGTAAGAAATGTTAAAAGGAAGTTCTTCAAGCAAGAGGTAAATGATACCAGAGTAATCCTGGATCTACATGAAGGAATAAAGAGTAGCAGAAATAGTAACTACATGGGTAAATGTACAGACTTTTTCTTCCTTATTTAGATTTCTTTATAAGGCAATAGACTTTCAAAGCAAAAATATAGTGTGTTTTATAACAACCATAGAAGTGAAATGTATGTCAATAGCACAAGGGACAGGAGGCAAGAAATGTTAAGTATGCTGTTCAAGTGTTCTTTTACTATATGAGAAGTAGTGTAATAACCCTTGAAAGTGAAAATGCATACTGTACAGGAAAAACAAAATGTTTTCTTCACTATATTCATAACACTTCTGACACCAAATGTGTGTGTATGGTTTTTCCCACACCAGGCATTTCTCCACTTTCCCTTGGACACCAACTGGCTGTCTTATAATTCAATTAAATTATGACAGTATCTACCTGGAGTTATCACAGATTCCACAGGTTAAGGGCTCAATCCCACAATGCTGCCTCTGATTTCAGATGCCAATCACAAGTAGTGGGTCCCAGGTTACTCACAACTTCTGTCTGGCTTAGGATATTCCCATGATCCCCTCCTCAGGTTTTATCATTTGCATTTGCTAGGATAACTCGCAGAACTCAGGAAAATACATTTACAAACTTGTACAAAGGCATTGCAAGAGATACAGAAGAACAACCAGATGAAGAGTTACATAAGGTGAGGTCCGGAAGGGTCCCAAGTGAAGGAGTTTCTGTCTCTGTGGGGTTGGGGTGTGCCATTCTTCCAGCAAGTAGATATGTTCACTATTCCAGAAACTCTCCAAAGCCTGTACTTTATATGGAGGCTTCATCACATAGGCATGATTAATTATTCACTCAATCTTCAATTCTTCTCCCCTCCCAGAGGATGGGGGATGGGGCTGAAAGTTCCAGGTTTCTGTCTTGGTGTGGTCTTTCTGGTGACCAATCCCCATCCAGGAGCCCACCACGGGTCACCTCATTAGAACAAAAGATGCCCCTATTGCCCAGGAAATCCCAAGGGATTTAGGATCTCTGGGTCAGGAACCTGGCTCAAAGACCAAATATTAAAACAAAAGATGCTTCTGGTACTCCTATTGCCTAGGGCATTACAAGGATTTTAGGAGTTCCTGCATCAGAAACCAGGATCAGAGACTAATATGTACATCTTTCTTTTTATTTCACACATTCTATAAACTCTGACCACCATGGAGCCTAGCTAATAAGCCATCAAAAGAGATCACATAAATACTCAATCCAAAAGAAGACAGAAAAAGAAAACAGATGGGATGAATAGAAAACAATATCAAGATGGTAGCTTTAAACTCAATCATTATCAATAATCACATTAAGTGGAAATGGTGTAAGCTCCCAAATAAAAAGATACTGTCACATTGGATAAAAATGCAAAACCCAACTACATACTGCCCACAAGAAACCAATTTTAACCACAAAAACTTAATCTGCATATTTAAAGACTGATATAAATATTTTAAATATATGAATGGGTTTAAAAGGATAAAAAAAATACCAACTTTAGTATCAATATTGGCAAACACAGTAGATTTCAGAATAATGAATATTACTAGAGATAGAGTCATTTCATAATAATGGGGTCAATTCATCAATAAGGCAATATTCCTAAACATTTATGCATCTAATAACAGCACTTCAAAATATATGAAACAAAAATTGATAGAACTGCAAGGAGGAATAGAAAAATCCAAACAAATAGAAAACCAACAAGGATACAGAAAACTTGGACAACAGTATAAACCAACTTGACCAAATTGATACTTTATAGGTCATTCCACCCAACAACAGCTGAATACACATTTTTGTCAAGTTCATGTAGAAAATTTATGAAGACAGAATATATTCTAGGCCACAAAACAAGTCTCAATATATTTAGGTGGATTCAAGTCCTACAAAGTATGTTCGCTGACCACAATGGAATTAAGTGAAAAATCCATAAAGAGATCTGGAAAATCTTCAACTATTTGGAAACTATATACTATACTTTTAAAAAATACATAAGTCAAAGAAAAAAGATATTAGAAAGTATTTAAAACTGAATGAAAATGATAATACAGGACTTCACAGTGCTTTGCAGCTAAAGCTGTACTTAGGGGAAAATTTATAGCATGAAAGATGCCTATATTAGAAAAGATCTCCAATCAGTGACTTCAGCTTTCACCTTAAAAAAGAGGAATAAAAAGAGCAAATAATACCCAAAAATGTGAGCAGAAGAAGGGAAATTACAAAGTTCAGAGTGAAAATCTGTGAACAAAAATACACAGAACCAATAGAGAAAATCAAAAGCTAGTTCTGAGGGAAGGTCAAGAAAAATTATAAACCTCTTGCCAAACTTAAAAGAAAACATGAACAACCAGTACCAGGTATGAGGGAGGTAATATCACTATTAAGAGGATAATAAGGGATATTATAAACAACTTTATGCCAGTAAATTTGGCAATTTAGAAGAATGGACACACTTGTTGAAAGACACATACTGGTGAATATTAAGTAGGCTGAATTTATATGTGCCTGAAGAAATTGGAATTACATTTCTTTTTAATAGACAAGGTCTTGCTCTGTCACCCAGGCTTGAGTGCAATGGCACAATCATAGCTCACTGTAGCCATGAACTCCTGGGCACAAGTGATCTCCCACATAGCTGGGACTACAGGCACACACCACCATGCCTGGTGAAGTTTTGTCTTTTTTTGATAGAGATGGAGTCTTGCTATGTTGCCCAGCTGGATCTCGAACTTCTGGCCTCAAGCAATACTTCCACCTTGGACTTCCAAAGTGCTGGGAATTACACGCATGAGCTATCATTCTGGCCTTGATTTACATTTTTAGCAATATGTAGATTTTCTTTGAGCTGCCTTCCCCCCCAGTTTTTCAAATGAGTGTGTACCTTCATGTATGTGTATTCACATGCAGAAAACTTTGGACATATTTTTCTGCAATTGAAGTAGTTTTCAAGTTTCTGAACAAAATTGATTTTAGTGAATGTTAAATTCTTGAGGGGAAAAGTCTCCTTTCAAGCTGAGCTCCAGACAGGTTTCCAAGGACTGAGGGTCCATTTGGAGATATTCAAGCCTGACTCTCTGGATTTCCTTTGTTTAAAAATGCATGCTTCCCAGGTATTGCAAAGATGAGAGTGTGCTGCTGTGAGTACTCACATGGTGAGGGGCCCTCCAAGGCACGTGACAAGGGTTGAGCCAGAGTCACCTCAGTGTCTTGGAAGCCCCATGCTTCCCTGGGTCTCTGTCCCCACTTCTGCACCCAGGAAGGGGTTCAGAGCTGAGGGATGAGCCTCCAGTGTAATGTACATGGGGCAGTTTCCCCCAGAATCTTGAACAACTTGAATTTAGAACATCTTAGTTTGTCCCAGTTTAATCAGTGGAAATCAACTTAAGGATCTTCTCTGTTCTATGCAGTCATTGGTTGGAATCTGGAGGGAGGTTGGAACGAGTTCTTGCCTCTGTTGCTCAGAAATATATAAATGGGAAAACATGGCCATGTTTGGATGAAGAGGCGCGGAAGCAGACTTGAGGGGACGTTGGCTGTTAAAGAAGCAGGAGACCTGCAGATACTGGGGTGAGCTGGGGAGACATGAGAGTGGCCTTCGGGGATTATGAGGCTCAAGTGGCAGTAGGTGTCCAGGGGTTGTGGGTACCCAGAAGGCAGGGAGGGCAGAGGCGGGCCAACATGTGCTACACAATGTTTTCAACATTCAACATTCCTCTGTGGTTAGAGGACTTGTTCTATATTTCAGATATGCACAGAAGATCTGGCAAAGGGGAATATGCCTACCAGCCATGTTCCAGAAGCTATTAACTGGGAGACACTATATGACAAATTACTTGAATCAGGTGTTACAGCTCAGGGATGACATTCCTATTAGGCTATTAGGGGCTTTCAGGGTGTCTGGTAATGTCTCTGTTCCAGTTTCATTCCCCAAGTCTCTAGGGAGCACCTGCTATGTGCCCCCATCCAGTGCCAGTTTCTCTGGTCCTTGACCCAGGCCTTCCTAGAGGGAGCTTTCAGTTCAGTAAAGGGGAGATAGCAGGACTAATTAGAGAAAAATTGGAGACTTAAGGCTGCCGCTCAGTGTGACCCACAGGAAGCAGACATGGGCAGAGGGAGAACCAGTGTGGGCGGGAGTTTGGGGAAGGACCAGTCTTAATCTGAATAGAGCTGGGACAGGTATCAGAGGGCCAGTATTAGTCTGGAGAGTCTATTAGGCCAACACAGGGTGACTTTTGCCATATAATGAAATGATCAACAACTCCAGTAAAATTGATAGGATATATAAACCCAGTTGAAGGTTTAGGATTTAAGGGACTAGAAAGGCCTGTGTGGCTCTATCTGGAAAAAGCTTTTGGGAACACCAAACAGCTGGCATCGGGCCCTGTGGGGGATGTGTGCAGCCTGGGGCCCCTGCCCATGTATTTCTAGACACTGTTTTCTCCAGGGAGGTGGGAGAGAGGTGAGGTATGCACTGGCCTTGATCTGCAATATTGAGGTTATTGGTAAAAGCTCTTTAGGCTTCCTTCAAGGTGTTAGGGATCCCTCCAGTTGTCAGATTGTGGGGTAAATTAGGGTGACAATAACTTAGGAACACTGTTGGGGGAGGGGTGCTGTCTTGAAGGCCACCTATGGCCATATACTTGCTTGTTAGAATTGTGTACACCAGAAGACAGGGATGGGGTCTAGGGAACTGGACTCTCTAGGTAGAACTCAGCTGGGCACATGGCAAATGGGGGTCCCATTCCATGGGCAGAACTGGGGTACAGGGTTTGCTGGATGTGAAGGTCTGAATAAGAAACAGAGCCCTAGCTATGTCCCAAAGGAAGCCTGAGCTCACAGCACTGTGAGAGTGGGGGTGTGGTGCATCACTATTCTTTTGGTGAATGCTAATGTTGGTTTAAGTACCTGGGCTGGCATGCCCCTTCCTGTTGTGTGAAGGGTTTAGATCCTTTCTTGGCTAAGAAAACGAAGCATTAGGCTGATTGCCATTTTGTTATGAAGTTTCTCCCAAGCATGTAACCTTCAGAATGAACAGGCTGTGGCAACTTCAAATAAAAATCAGATGAACCAAACCAGCCCCAATTTACACATGAGTGTGTTTTGCGGGAAGGAAACTGGCCTCTAAAAGGTAATGCTGGCAAAATAATAATAATAATGCTGAAATAATCAAATATTTGTTTAAATTATTACTTGCCATGCATACAGTTTTAAGAATTTAATGGAAAGTTAAAATAGATGTCTATAGGGAGAAAGGGAAGACGGTGTCCTTCAAATAAGTTTCCCCTAATATTATTTTAACTATCTGTCTTTAATTTTTTTTCCTTTTATGTATTTGGACACATGCATGCATATCTTATGGGGTCATGACCCTACAATATGCATAGTTCCCTTTCCATTTTCCACCTTGGCATTTTTATATAGTTGCTTCGTGGATTGATTGATTATCTACTTACTTATTTGAGACAGAGTCTTGCTGTTTCACCCAGGCTGGAGGACAGTGGCACAATCTCAGCTTACTGTAGCCTTGATCTCCTAAGCTCAAGCGCTTCTCCCACCTCAGCCTCCTGAGTAGTTGTGACTACAGGTGCATGTCACCAGGCCTGGCTCATTTTTAAATTTTTTGTAGAGATGGAGTCTCGCTATGTTGCCCAGGCTGGTCTCAAACATCTGGGCTCAAGCAGTCCTTCCACCTCGGTCTCCCAAAATGCTAGAATTAGAAATGTGAGTCACCATGTCTGGCTGGATTTTATTGTTTTAATTGCAAGTTGACAATTTATAATTGTATAATTTTATGGGGTACAAGATGATGTTACGATTTATGAATACAATGTGGAATAATTAAATAAAAGTAGTTAACATATCCAGCACCTCTACTATATTTTGTGGTGAGAACATTAGAAGCTTCATGGACTTTTAAATGACCCTTGTTCACAGTTGCGTAATGTGTGAGCAGTTTAGAGTTTAATGAAATGCTTTTCTTTGGAGAGCTAGGTTATTTCTGTTAATTCCCTATTAGAAATTAAATGATTTAATTATGGTCTGAATTTCTAATTTATTTCTCATTAGACAAGATTCTCGGACCCTTGCCATTCTGGCTGGTCTTCTCTGGACAAAGTCTGGTTTGTCATTAACTGTTAAATTTAATGATTTCTTGAAGAGAAATGTTTTGGGTGCAAATTAGGCAACACTTTAAGGAAGGAAAGCTAGGCTTTAAGGGACTCAGAAAGTGGGCAAAGAAATTTGAAAAACAGGGGCCACCGTCAGTTGTTCCCCGCCTCCTGGATGTCTCACCTGAGGTCACCCGTGCTCCTGGATGCTTTGAAGTTTGTTCTGCATCACTTTCACTGCCTGTATTAGGTCCACTCAGATGCTGTGGAAAGGTGACTGTGTTTTATTCTTTTCGGTATAGCAAGAGAAGGGTAGGCTGCTCTCTATAATATTCTGATCAGAAAAATCCAAAGTTGCACTTGTCACTTTGCAAAGAGGGTAATTGGCTTTACAGAACCTTTGAATAATGATTACTGTTGCAACTAAAGTGTTTTATTTCTGATCACACTGGTGGGACTTCTGCTTGGGAGAGGAGACAGAAGCCAGGGGAACTTTAAACCAAAGGTTTTGGTGTCCCTGCTCCCTTGAAGACCCATGGAAAAGCCGTAACATACAGTCACACATCATGGGATTCAGTTTACAACAACTTAGGCAAGTCACAGCAAAACAAAACAGCTAGAAAGTAAAGTGACCAATATTTGCTTCACAGTCTACTCTGAAGTGGAATCCTAGAATCTTAGACTTGGAAAGGACACTTCGATCCCTTATCCTACCGACGGTATACTTTCTAAGCTCTTCTGGAAGATGGGCACAGAGCTTGTTGAGCTAGAACCTTTCCTGAGACAGGGCAGTCACTGCCTCCATGAGCTACCCTTAGTTGCTCTAATTGTGGGCAAGTTTTTCTAGTGGCAATGTCATCTGCCTTTCTGGAGCTTCCTCTGGTGGCCCTCAGTTCTGCCTGTGGTGTAACACTGAACATACTGATTTTCTCTGTCCATCCTTCAGCTGCTTATGGCTGATGCTAGGCTTTCCCCAAGACTGCCCTTGTCCAGGCTGAACATCTTATTTTCTAGTTTATTTGTCATTAGACAAGATTCTCAGACCCTTGCCATTCTGGCTAGTCTTCTCTGGACAAAGTCTGGTTTGTCAATGTCTGGCTTATAGTACTCATAATGACGTTTCTGGGGTTAGAACTTGATGAGAAATTCCACTTAAGCCTGGGAGAGTGAAAATAACAGAAAAAATAGACCTACTGATTCAACCCAACTTTAGTTATCCATTGACTTTATAATGATGAGGTCAGTTACTTCTCTGGGTTATGGAGGGGGGCAAGGTGGGCAGGGGACAACAGAGCTCCAGAAAAGAAAAGTTGGGCTTCACTTGCCTTTTCCCAGCACAGAAAATAGGGTTTCTTTTACTTGCAGTCCTAGAATATCCAGCAAGATTCTTTTTTTTCCATGTAGTTATTTCTTTTTTTAAAATTATACTTTAAGTTCTGGGGTACATGTGCAGAGTGTGCAGGTTTGTTACACAGGTATACATGTGTCATGGTGGTTTGTTGCATCCATCACCCCATCATCTACATTAGGTATTTCTCCTAAAGCTGTCCCTCCTCTAGCCCCCCAACCCTTGACAGGCTCTGATGTGTGATGTTCCCCTCCCTGTGTCCATGTGTTCTCATTGTTCAACTCCCACTTATGAGTGAGAACATGTGGTGTTTGGTTTTCTGTTCTTGTGTTAGTTTGCTGAGAACGATGGTTTCCAGCTTCATCCATGTCCCTGCAAAGGACATGAACTCATCCTTTTTTATGGCTGCACAATATTCCATGGTGTGTATATGCCACATTTTCTTTATCCAGTCTATCATTCATGGACATTTGGGTTGTTTTCGAGTCTTTGCTATTGTGAACAGTGCCACAATAAACATATGTGTGCATGTGTGTTTATAATGGAATAATTTATAATCCTTTGTGTATATACCCAGAAATGGAATTGCTGGGTCAAATGGTATTTCTAGTTCTACATCCCCAGTAAGATTCTTAGAGATCATGTCTATCAACTTTCTGATCTCACAAAAAGCCCAAGATCACAGAAAGATTTAATGACAGGTCCTAAGTTGGAGTCCAAATCTGCACAGCTGTTTCCATCAATTTCTGCTGCTCCCCTCTTCTGCCTGCTGTCAGTCTCTCCCTCTGCATTTCTGCTGAAACCCCTACTCCCAAGTCCCTTTTACTACTATTCTTACCTGAAAGCTTCCTTTTGAAAACACAAGCACCAAAGTCATAAGATACATTGGCATCTTTTTTTTCTTTTCCCATGAGAATCTTTTACACTGTGGTTTGTGAAGGAAGCTGACTTTAGCAATCTAGGTGATGTGGTGGTTATCAAGAGAGAACAGCGGCTGTTAAGATAATATGTGTCTAAATATGTCAGCAGGTGCAAGAACTATCTTGTCCCACTGGGGCTACAGGAAATGTATTCACCAAAATGTGTAGGTCACAGATAGGTCAGAGAGATAGCACAGTACAGGGGTCAAACCAGCCACAGTGTGATTTCTACAGACATGTGATCTTAGATTCTGGGAACAGAAATGCCCATCTTTAGAAAATCCCTTTGTGTTCATATGGGCACTCATAGAAAACTCATTTAAACAAAAGTTCTGCAGCATCAAGAACTGTCTTTACTTTTAGACTCTGGTCTACACACTGCCTCTAGACTATTTCTTATTCTAATTTGTTTTTTTGTTTCTGTATGTTTTCATTTACTCATTCAGTAACTATTTTTGAGTGCCTCCCTTATGACAGTGACTCTCTTTCTTCCCTGCCTCCTCTTTCTGAATTCTACTCTGACTCCTTTAAGATTCAGCTGGAGTCTCACATCTTTTGGGATGCCTTTGTTGTTCATTCCAGCCCCCAGACTTCTTCCTCTGCTCTTTATATTTCCTGTACTCTTCATCTACTTTGGATATTTAATGCTCTCATGGGTAGACTTTGCCAACTGGCCTTAACTAATTGGATAGACAAACTGAACATTTGTTTAGCCATTTGCAGCCAGCCAAGTTCATGTGCATTTTGTCATTTTATCCTCATAGCATTCAGGTTAGTATTATCATTCTCATTGCAAAAGTAAGAAAGCTGAGAGCTCAGAGATTAAGAAACTTGCTTGGCACACAACTGAAGGTAATGATGCAAGACTCAAAACTCAGGTTGGTTCATCTGACTCTAAATCTTCTGCTTTTTCTCTTTCACCACATTATATTTGCCTAAACCTCCTTTTATTCTCTATTGGGTCTTACACATTATTGGCACTCAACTACATTTTCATCGACTGAATTGCTCTGAAACTTTCTGCTTTAGTTTGAAGGCTATAGAAGGGCATATTCACTTGGAAACCATCAAGGAAATATGGAAATCTCAAATTGTATTATGGGCATTTTTGTTTCTGGTGTTATCTTAGTTGCTTGGGTTGAGCCTACCAGAAGATGAGGAAGATGAAATCAATATACTGCTATTATAAAGCAGCTTACTACTACTCAACTTCAGCTATCAGGTCATGTCCCTCATATACTCAGAAGAGAAATCAATGTTTGGGGTGGTTGAGGAGTGGAGAGAGTGCAGTGAAATTGGCCTAAACAGAAAAGATAGATCCCTGACATCTAGCACAATTCTGTACACTCTGCCCAGGTGCCTCAGCATCCACATCAACTCAGCTCAAGGTTGCTATTTAAATTGGGAGTTTGGCTTTGTTTACTTGTTGTTTTTTTCTGTGGGCTCTGGCAGGCCTCTACTCCAGCATGAGCTTAAGGACTTATTAGTTCCACACTCTCCTATACTTGGTGCCATATTGATCTATTTATGTCTCATTTGTGAATAAAGCAGTTTCATTTCTTCTTTTCCTATTTGTATACCCTTTATTTCTTTATCTTATTGCAGTAGCTAGGGCTTCCAGTATGATGTTGAAAAACAGTGATTAGATTGAACGTCCTTCCTATTTCTGATCTTAGGAGAAAACATTCAGTTTCTTAGTATTAAATATATTAGCTGCAGGTTCTTTGCAGATATTCTTTATGAAGTTGATGATGTTTCCCTCTATTTCTAATTTGCTGAGAGTTTTATCATGAATGGGTGTTGGGTTTTGTCAATTGCTTTTTCTTTTTCAATTAATATCATATGACTTTTTTTCTTTTGCTTATTGATGCAGTGGATTACATTGATTTTTCAAATGCTGAACCAGCCTTGCATACCTGGGATAAATTCCACTTGGTTATGGTGTATAATTCTTTTTATACATTGTTGGATTCTATTTGTTAATATTTTATTGAGGATTCAGATTGATCTACTTTAGCCACAGCCATGAACAACGCACTGTCTTACTCTAAAGTCTCAATGGTTTCCAAATGTAATCAACTAAAATCCGGATTTTTTGTTATTGTTGTTTTGTTTTTTGTTGTTGTTGAGACAGAGTCTCCCTCTCTCCAGGCTGGAGTGCAGTGGTGCGATCTTGACTCACTGCAAGCTCCACCTCCCGGGTTTAAGCAGTTCTTCTGCCTCAGCCTCCCAAGTAGCTGGGACTACAGGCATGTGCCAGTGTGCCCAGCTACTTTTTGTATTTTTAGTAGAGACAGGATTTCACCATGTTAGCCAGGATGGTCTTGATCTCTTGATCTCATGATCCACCCACCTCTGCCTCCCAAAGTGCTGGGATTACAGGCATGAGCCACTGTGCCCCACCTAAAATCCAGATTTTTTAGTCATTCAAAGCCCTCTAAAATCTGGCTTCAATTTACCTTTCAGTGCTTCCCTTCCACTATATTCTGTGAAGTACCTTTATTTCTCTAAACTTTTTCTATAGTTTCTCATCCTGTGTTTGAATACCCCTATACCTTTCATCTGCTACTAGGTATAACTTTCAAATGTTTTCTACCCCAATTTTCTAAAATCTTATTTCTCTTCAATATCTAACTTAAATAATAATACTTCTCCCATACTGGTAACTGTGTCTTTTCTTTTGTCTCTGTCTTCTGAAACATAGTATCTCATATGTGAGGCACTTAATGTGCATTTTCTGAAATGAAAGGAACCTGGAATTTAACTTCCACCTTGTGGATCAGAATATGACTCTCAGTCTTTGCTTTTTTATTTTAGATATTGAGATCAGCTAGTCCAGTTTTTCAACCAGAGTAATGATCCTCTCTATCTCAGTCACAAAGACATTACTGTGATGATACTCACTACTTCATGATCTATATTGTTGTTGGACTTTGTTCAGTAGTTTATATGATACAGTGATCCAAAGTTTGCCCATCTATGACTTCCATCATTGGTATAACAGTCACCGGAGGAATGAAATGTTTACAGGGAGACAGACTATAAAACAGAAAGAGTTTAGGCTTTGCATGGGTCAGTCTTGGGATCAAAGTTTACTCTGCTACTTACTAGCTGTATTGTCTTAGATAAGTCAATGCATTTGCCAGAGCCTCTATTTCTCCATCTTAAAAATGGGGATAATACCTTTCTAGGAGAGTTAGAATGAATGACAAAACATATGCATGAAATAATTATGTAGCGCTTCAAGTACAGCTCCTGGAATAAAGACAGTGTTTGCCAAATGGTAGCAATTATTGTCAAGCTCCTACAGTGTATGCAATACTCTATTAGGTGTCACGGGGAATTTATAAACCAATTTATAAGGCTAATCCTTCCCACTTAAGGAACTTAAGGCTAATTTGAATTGTGTCCCAAATTTGTTGCTTTAGATGAATAAAAAAAGAAATGTTCCTTCACTTGCCTATGGGATGAGTCCAGGTTGGCAGGTGAAGGTTGTGACTTCCAATGGAGACAGTGTCACAGTTTCTTGGGATCAGAGCCGGTCTCCTAGAGTTAACTGATATATAATCAGGTCAGTTGAAGTTGCCAGTGGTGGTTTGGGAAGGCCAGACTGTTACTGTGATGTTTGTGTGGGAAGGAAAAAGTGAAACAGATCCTCAGGGTTTAATGGGTAAGCTGAGTGAGCTGCAGACAGTGGGGCAAAAAGGGAAAAGAAAATGAGAATTCTTTAGAACTTTCTTTTCACATCATCAGAAGACTTTGTGGGGACAAGTAACTATTTTCAATGATAACAATTCATAGTGATATCCAAACCTTTTAAAAACATTGGTAGTCTTCCCCCTTCTTTCTCATGATAGCACTCTCATTTTATGACTTAAGAAGGTAATTGTGCATAGCTCATTTTGGTTAGGCCACATAATATTTTTTAGCTGTGAAGTGGTATTACGATTTGAATGTCCTGGGTGGTTTATTAAATGTTTTTTAGTCTTAGTGGGAAATTAGTAATAGCTGCTTTGAACATTTTCTAGGCTAAAATGCTAGAGGCTGATCTCTATGACACACAACGTTTGGAACTTTGCCACAGGATGAAATAGATGCAGAACAAGTTCATGTGGGAAACATTGCTGCTCTTGTTGGCCCCCTTCTGGGTGGAGGTTCAGTGAATTTTCGTGCTGGCTCCAATCTTGATTAGGCTCCTTAAATTGGCAAAAGAGGACATAAGCCCCCACCCTCCACTTGGCTTATGGCCAAAGCATATCCAGTCTTCCTTTAACAAGAACAATACATTGTGCGAATCTCAAGTTTTTGCCTCATAGTATAACTCCAAACTCTGCAGCTCTATTCTTATCAGAAGCTCATTTAAAAAAAAAAAAGAAATAATGTTCATAGAAGATTGTTTGAAGGATAAGCCATTCATCTCTTTTTCCATATTCTACACGCTATCCTTGGGTCAAGAGGTACTACCAGATGGTTGCAGACTGGGCTGAATTGACTTGGTCTTTCAAATAATTCATTTGATTGATGGAACTTTGGCATGTGTTGTTAGTCTATATTGAGGAACTGAAACCTGCTATTGTATTCATTGTGGGTCATTATGAAAAGCGGAATTCATTCCAACCTACTACATTGGGGTGGAGGAAAATTCTCCCTGATTTCAGTACCAGGACAACTTGGGCTTCACCTGGCATCTGTTATCTTTTAGAAACCAGAAAACTTGTAACCCATATTACCCTCTGTGGATTTGCCACAAGAGGCACACTGTAAAATTTGATGTACCCTCTCTCCTTAGCATTGTGTCTTATTCCTTGTTTTATCTCTTTTGCCCACTTTATTTTTCCTTTGGCCCAATTTTCTCATTGAAACAAAACTATAATTGAGCTGCATGGAGATCTGTAGCTGCCATGAATTCCTTTATGAACAAGTTAGGGCAAGTCAGATTTTTTAAGAGCCTACTATCCCTTGGTGAAGGTCAGCACAGTATGTGGGAAATTCCAGAGGAAAGAGCAAACAGGGGAGTATTTGCCTGAGAGAACAAAGGTCAGCATCTGTTTGCACCTCAGCTCTGCAAAACCCTCTTCTAACCCTTACTGGTTACATGCAATACGCTCAAACCATGAGGTTTGATTTTTTTTTTTAGTAAATCACAGAGGTGTTCCAGAAATGGAAAGTCTGGGCTCATTCTCCAGAAATCCAGTCAGACTTTGTGGGTGATTTGGGTCAGAAAGCCAAACAGGCCCCTGGTCAAGACTCCACAGCCCAGTTAGCTGTACATCTGGGGGAACCAGCAGCTGCTCTAAGCACCCCTCTCCCCTTTGCACGGCAAAGTCTCATGCATCTCTGTGGCTCAACTCACATGCGCAGGTTTCTGATTGATTAACCGCATTTCATCCACCAAGAGACAGGTGGGCCTTAGATCTTGATACATTCCTGATGAAGAGGTAGAGGTTCTTGGGATGACTCTCAAAAGAAGTCATGGCATCCTCAAGCCAAGAATGTCTTCTCTGGCTGTGGCTTCTCCCCTTGGCTTCCCCCACTCCCCCATACTCTGTGCTCTTTGCTCAGCCTACAATGACTTCCCCTCTTCTTCAACATTCAAGTGCTATGCATCCTTCAATGCTCAGTTCAAGTTATTTCAGTTCTCGCTACCCCTCTAACAGTTATCCCTCTACAGCTAGAATTTCTGCAGCCTTTGGTCTGGAGCGTACTTGCTCCTTAAATTCCGCTGTCCCTGTGACTAGGACATTTTATTTGTCTGTGGTTCCTCTCCAACTAGATTTTCATCTTCTAAAGGGCAACATATATATCCTAACCTTGGTCTTTTATTTCTCACAGACATTAACATGATTCTAAGCAATGAGAGATACTAAAAGTCTCCTCCTCCTCCTTTTCATCATCTTCCTCCTTTCCATCTTTCCTGCCCCCTCCTCCTGCTGTTCTACACTGTCATCTTCCTATTCCTCCTGCTTTTCCTTGTCAGCTGTATGTGGGACTCGGTATTTATCAGCTTTGTCATGGTAACAAGTAATCCTCATACTTCAGTGGCTTACAAAATGTAGGTTTGTTTCTGTTTCAAGAATACTCTGGATTAGCTGGGGTGCTGCTCCATATTTTCTCATCTGGGAACCAGCTGAAGGAGAAGCCCAGATTCAAGACAAGTGATGAAGCAGGGAAAGTACAAGAGAACTGGAAGAAACTTATATTGCCCCTCATGCTTTTCCCTGTCCTTTCCATTCACATCCCACTGACTCAACTGAGTCTCATGGCTGAGCCTGACATGGGCAGTAAAGCATACCCCACTTATAGAAAAGTACTCAAGTCACATGGCCATGAGTGTCTTAGCAATCATCTCTCAAGAAAGGGAGCCAAGATTTGGGAACAATGGGAACATTTACTGCAGATGACTTCTAGGGGCCTGGCTCTGCTTGGTGTACTACATGAGGCAATGAATGTTCAGTTCCAGGTACAAAAATTTTATGACGTATTTTAGCTCTATTCTAGTCCCATTTGAGCCCTATTTTATAATGAGGAAATAGATAATTTAGGCAGCTTCTGAATGAATGTTTGCATTTCTTTCAGTTTTTCTTTCTCACTGCAAATGCCCAGGTCCCACCGGCATTTTTCCTCTCAAGATAGTGCCCCCTCCCAGTACCACTCTTACAGTTTTCTACTGTGATCCTATAGAAAAAAAGTCCTCAGTAAGTCTTAGCAGATTATTTATTAACTCTGAGATTAAAAGAGTTATATCATAAAATAACCTCTGGGCAGTGGCTCACACCTATAATTCCAGCACTTTGGGAGGCCAACAAATTCTAGAAATGCAAGTTCTCAGAATTTGACCTCCCATGTATCCTCTACCAGGAATTTAGTGGAGCATGTGTGCCATCAAAATATTTGTGTCCCCTGTGTTCTCAGTGAGAAAGCAACATGCAATAGAGGATGAGGGCCACATTCAGAGAATGAATCTGTAGTGGGTAGTCTGAGAGTGAAAGAGAGCGAAGGCACAGAGCATACCAAGCAGCAGACAGCACTGTTTTTGCTCTTGGGTGCACATGACTTGATGCCAGACATTTTCCTCCCAGTCACATAAACCAATATGTCTTTTCTTGTGTAAGCTAGTTCCAGTTTGATTTGCGTTCCTTGCATCAGAAGGAGTCTTTCAACGTAATGGATATGACAGTTGCATGACTTTCTAAAAATTCCACTTTTGATCTGAATCTGTTCACATAACTTTTGTAAAACAAACAAAATTCCTTCTTTCCTTCCAGAGGAATTAATTGAGCACAAAAATGTGCTGGTACAGTGTTTGATCTGGATAACAACAATGACAACAGGCATCTATAGCATGTTGTACTTCTTTTTTTTTTTTTTTTCCAAATTTTTGCATGGAAAAAATAACATCATTAAGGAAAACTTTTCAAAGAATGAGATTTACTTCTACTTCCATCAGTGTATTTTTTTTTAGTTTTCTGTGTTTTCATATGCTGTTTCTTATGCAAGATAAGGTTTTCGATGGTTGTAATCACAGTGTGCCCCAAATTTGGAACTCTACTTTTTCTCTATTAAGTCATAAAATCTTCATTAATCATATTGAATTTCTGCATAATAGGTGTGTTTTCAACCTCAGCATTATTGACATTTTGGGAGGCTGTCCTATACATTGCAGGATGTTTAGCAGTATCCTTGGTCATTCTTCATCAGGTGCCAATAGAACTCACTCTTCCCCCCAGGTTGGGACAATCAGAATGTTTTCAGACATTGTCAAATGTCTCTTGGGTGGGGGGGAGGGGGTGCAAAATCATCCTTCATGGAGAACTATTACTGTATAGTACTCCTTTGACACCATAGTTGTTTTCTTTTAAATAAGTCCCCATTTAAGTTACTGTGAATTTATTGCTGTTACAAATGATGCAGAACTAAAAGTTCTAGATATACACCTTTTTATAATTCAAAATTGCTTTCTTGAGAATAAATTCAATACAGCGAAGGGGTCAAAACACATTTATGGATTTTGATACTTACTACCAATTTGCTTTTCAAAAGAATCCCACCAACTTAGTATGAGTACAATGAAAGAATGTAATAGTTTCCCTGCCATCTTGCTAATACATCATCTAATATGTTGCAATTTCAACATCTTGTGGTGAAAGGAATCTAGAATTTGAAGTCAAACTGGCCTGGATCAAAACCTCACATAAGCACTGATAGCAGGTTGGCCTCAGGTGGTTACTTTAATCTCTCAGCTCTGATGTTTGTAAGATTATTTTAACAATCTCTACCTTGCAGGGTGGTTGTGCTTAAAAACTGTTATTAACTGTCATTATGCATTGCTGTCCTGGATATTCAAAATACCTCTGCACATAAGGCAGGCAGTGGAAAATATAATTTCTGTTTTACAAAGGCCTGAGAAGGGAAGGAATTTATCAGAGTCACACAGGAGACCTGGGCTTCCGCAGAGCCTGGAGGTTTATTGCGACAGAGAGGTTGCTTCAATCTAGCCATCTGTATATGCCTTTACCAGGTACTTGCCCTGCTGGAAGCTGTGGGGGTTGCCAGAGGAAGGGGTGGCAGAGATTACTGTCTGACACGTGAAATTACAGGAGCTCTGTGCCTGGTACTGCTAAAGATTCCCAGGCTCTAGGAGTTCTTCTCTGTCCTTCACTCCCAGGACCTCTGTTGTCAGCATGACTGGCATATATTCCATGCCTGCCATATATCCTGATTTCCTTTACCCTCCCAATCAGCTCCTAACCAGTGCCTTGCTTCTGCTGTCACCCTCCATAGTCCACTCTCCACAAAGCCTCAGCCTTAAAAGGTAAATTAGATCATGTCACGTCTCTCCCTGACCCCTATAATGCCTTTTCATTGCACTTAGAATAAATACTAACTACATACCAGGGTCAGTAACTTAAGTCTTACTTACCCCAGTGGCTCTCAACCTTATGCTTTAGAGCTGCCTGGAATTTTTTTTTTTTTTACAGGTTTTTAAAAATAACCTTCACTTTTTAAAAGCTAATGTGCGTAATATAGGAAACAGAAAAATACTAGAAGCAAAGGACAGTCATCCACAATCACAAGCAATTTAGTTTCACATGTCCTTCTAGGTCCTGTGTGTGTAGATACAACATCCAGTTTTATGGACTTGAGATCACATGGTATGTATCATGCCTTTTCACACAACATGAATATTTATCAATTCAAAATCTTAAAGCTATGAGTATTCTGATAACCAGCAATATACATTACACCAACTCCATCTGTTAGAAAAAATGTAATCCTCCCTTTCTTGGGAAAAAAATTTCATAGAAGACCCAAATGACAACATGCCTCTAAATAAAACATTAGCAAAGTTCCAATTAAAATACTGCATTCTCTTAATGCTCAATTTAAAATGAAATATAAAGCAACAGAATATGCTAAAATGTTTCTAAGAGAATTTATCAGATCTATATCATTAAAATATTAGCAAGAAGGTATGTTTCCATCGAATTACCTACTGTATTCCTATAGTACAGCCAAAAGAGTTGCGCATATATCAATGACTAGTGTCAAATGTAAATACAGACACATTTGCATACATCTCTCCCTTTATACTTCATTCTGCCCCTCTGCTGCCAGCCTAATGAACAAGTCCTGACATAACACTGCTCAGATGTGGTTTAACAATTCCATGTCCAAGATGCATCTTTTCCATCAATTATAACAAAAAATATTAACAAATTGGCTAATTCACTGGCTCTACTTTTTTTTTTTTAATCATACATTGTCACCCTAGGACATTCATAAAGCTCAGATGTTGCAAATAATAAAACTCGTCCACAACAAATAGAAGCACTTTACTGAAAATGCTCATATAGACCTACAGTTATTTTAAACCATCATCTAGATCTGGAGATACTAGCAAAAAGCCCTTTCCTTCATCCTTCCTCTTCTCTCTCTTCCACCATTCCAATGACTAAGTATATGACTATGTCTAGCTCCAAGAGATGGATTGGCAAAGTCAGAAAACAGGACTTCCTAAAAACAAACAAAAGGGCATTTTATAAAAGGGATTGTTTTACGTTAGTCAACTCTATATACAGTAGTGAGCATTAATAAAATGTACACCAAACAACGGTTAGCTTAGAACAGCATGAAAATGTCTTCAAATATGACCTAGGACTTCCTTCTGAGGTCTTCTGTTTTATGTCCTCTAACTCACTGAACAAACATGGACGCTTCGCTCCAGAGGTGGTCTCACAACCATTTCACAGTCACCTCCAGAAGACTTTTTAAATAATTTCTTTTAAACAAACGAGAATATACAAGATGTGTGACTTTATAACTCTGTCACATGTCGGCAACCTCTGTATATCTAGAAAGCCTAGATGTGGAAAATGTTTTCTTTTCTTTTTTCTTTTTTTTTTTTTTTGAGCCAGAGACTCACTCTGTCACCCAGGCTGGAGTGCAGTGGCGCGATCTCCGCCCACTGCAACCTCCGCCTCCCGGGTTCAAGCGATCTCCTGCCTCAGCTTCCCGAGTAGCTTACACCATCGGCGTGCACCACCATGCCCAAGTAAGTTTCGTATGTTTAGCAGAGACGGGGTTTCACCATGTTGGCCAGGAAGTTCTCGATCTCTTGACCTTATGATCGGCCCGCCTCGGCCTCCCAAAGTGCTGGGATTACAGGCGTGAGCCACCGCACCCGGCCGAAAATGTTTTAAAAGGTTCGAGGGAAGCTGAGAGCAACTTTTTCACGTTAAATACACAGGCTTTCTACAAACGGCCAGTAAACCTTCCCGAAGGGTGGCGGGCATGTCCAGCGGGCCAACTGTGGCCTGTCATCTTACCATTTCTCTTGTGCCTTAGAGGTCTGGTAGAACGAAGACCAACCGTGATGGCCACTGATCCTTCTGCTTACCCTCCTCCAGGACTTGGCTCACCTTCTGTGCCGCTAAGGCCTTTGTCCGTTGTCCTCAGGACTCAGTAGGTCCCGTTCAACTGGGACAGAGCAGTCACTGCAGGCTGGGGTTCTACGTGGCTCTGTGGCCTAAAGAGGCCTCCGTAGACCCGCCCCCGCCACACCCTAGCGGCCTCCCAGCCGCTGCCATGCTTCTGGCCCGCCACAGCAGCTGCCACTCAAAGGCTCTGCATCCGGGCGGCTCGGCGGAGGCGTCCTGTAGGACTGGAGATCCAGCGGTCGGCGGGGTCCGGGCTTGGAGAGGCTGCCGCCACCATTAGGTCACCGAGGTGGGTTGAAGAATATGATCGTTTCTCCTTCAAGGCCTGGGTGTGGCCAGTGCGAGCCCCAGCGAGGGCTCTGGGGTGTCTGCAGGGCCGAGAACCCAGCGTGTCCCAGGGCTTCCCCAACTCACCCGCTGGCCAAGGGTTGGGGGGCTCCAGGTGAGTTGGCCGCGCTCAGCGTCTCACCGCGATCTCTGCAGGAACTCTGGGAGGCTTTTTAAAAAATACCGATACTTGGACCTCCCACAGACTAATTAAACCAGGCTTGTTGGTTTGTCCAGACTTTGTTAGCTCTTTGACCGAGTCGTTTTAGCATACAGGTGTTCTTGAGGATATGAGCCGAGACTGGTATTAAAATCCTTACTTTGTCAGGCAGAGTGATTTCTACTGTAGGTCTATAAAAAACCAGGAAATAAGCCTATGCACTCATTCATGTACACATTCATTCATTCATTTGTGTAGGGAATTCTTATTTATGTTCATGACTAAGATTGGTCCTGTAATTTTACTTCCTTAAGATATACTAGTCAGGTTTTGATATCAAGGTAATACCAATCATATAAAATCAGTTTTGAAGCTTACTGTCTCTTTTGGTTTTTTGGAAGAGTTTATGGAAGACTGACAAAATATCTTCACTAAATCTTGGGTAAAGTTTACTTATAAGCATAGAACTTCTTTGTGGGAAGGTTTATATATTAATTTTTTAAATTATAATACTATTTAGATTCTCCATTTATTTTGGCAATTTTGGTGAATTTTATTTTTCAAGGAATTTGTCCATTTCGTCCAAATTTTAAAATTTATTTGTTTTAAGTTATTCAGAATATCTCTTATGAGATGTAATTACGGTATATAATCATGAGATATCAATGTCTATTGGGTCTGTAGTGATGCCCCTGTTTTTTATTCATAATACGGATATTTGAGCTTTCTCTTTTTATTTGAACAATCTCATCAAGATCAATTTTATTAGTATTTTTAAAGAACTAACTTTTGACTATATTTATCTTCTCTAATATAAAGTCTTGCCATAAAATATGTGGAGTCTAGGGCAAGAATATTGATAGAGGAGTACATATATATTGTACTATATATAAAATATATATATTTAAAGTCATAAATTAAGAAACCATTAACTCTATCCTACCATGACAAAGCTATATAACTACAAAATTGAAAGATATGTAAAAGCTATGGTTTTATATATGGCTAAAGCTGGCAAAACATCAGAGATAACTGAATTTTATTTTTATTGGGAATATCTGGCTATTCTGTTTATGGAATGATAATGTTTCAGTGAAAATTTTTTCATATATTTTAAATAAAATTAAAAATTATTTTAATTCAGTTTTTCACAAAATTTGTGTCAATTGACAGTAATGTGAAATTAGACATTATTTCCTGAGTCTTTGTAGTTATTTTAAAAATTAATTTTAATTGGAAAAACTTCTCTCTACAGAGGCAGTAGCAGCTGAAATTGTCAACAAAATACTTAAAGCATTATTTTGATTAGGAAATGCAACAAAAACTTTACATGTAAGTACATTGTAACGTGGTTGCATAACCAGTTGTTATTACTGCTGGGATTACAGGCATCCACCACCATGTCCGGCTAATTTTTGTATTTTTATTAGAGACACGGTTTCACTATGTTGGCCAGGCTGGTCTCAAACTCCTGACCTCAGGTGATCCACCCACCTGAGTCTCCAAAGTGCTGGGACTACAGGTGTGAGCCAGTACACCCGGCCAAGAGTCAATTTTTAATATCAAAGACCACAGACCACAATACACTCTATATGGGAATTGTCTGTTGTTTTGCTTAGCTCATCTAGTGCATTTCATATCTTGTCTAGATCAAATCTACTTATTCTAAGAACGTTTAGTCAGTGTTTCCATCACATATCTCAGGGTATCTGTGAGATCAAATTTGATACGTGTTTTACCAAGACACTCCATATATAATCTTAAAATTATATATGAATATTTTTTGAATATCACTCACTTTTGACATGAGCCTGTGTCTCCTAGAAACAAATTCAAACTGCAGTGCTGTATAGCACAAGTAATGCTTTTAAATATTTGGCCACAATTCTGGTTCATTAATACTTTTTAATTTACCAATCATATTAGTGCCTTTACTAAAGGCTTACTCTAGACAGTCTTTTAAATCAATTCCTTCATTGAAAGTAGTTTCTGTAGTTTTTTGCTTAAGACAGAACTTGTACTTTTCACAGCAGGGGGAGAATTCATCAATTCCTGGTTTCCCTATTCTAGTAGTTCATCAGTAAAAATCAAGAATATTATTACATGTAACTTTTGTTCTTGTTATAATCTAGTTGAATAAAGTAGCATTCACTTTTATTATCTGCATTTATTTTATGTATGATTTCACTATTACCTATTAATCATTATCTCATTTTGAATTCTCCATCTTAGATGGTAACCAAAGTTTCACCTCTCTATCTTGCCACTCTAGCACCGTTTCAAAATGATTTCCTCCAAACCTATACCTTGTCTTTATTTTTAAAGAAATATTATGTGATTAATGTCCTAAAGAACTTTCACTTGCTTGGCTAAAATAATGAGACATAATTTTATTCTTTTCAGAGGATCAAAATAAGTTGGTTTTTCTTTTGTTTTTGTTTGTTTGTTTTGTTTTTGAAAAGGGGTCTCACTTTGCCTCCCAGGCTGGAGTGCAGTGGCACAATCTCGGCTCACTGTAACCTCCCTCTCCTGGGGTCAAATGATTTTCCTGCCTCAGCCTCCTGCGTAACTGGGAGTACAGGGGCCTACCATCAAACCTGGCTAGTTTTTGTATTTTTAGTAGGTTTTCAGTGTTCACTTGATTGAGTACTATCATAGGTTTGCTGTTTAGTTAGCCTTGTTTTTTAACTTTTAGTGTCATAGTTGCATGCATATCTTTTGTGTGCAAGTGATGTTTTGTTTTTTATTAACCAGGAACCTGGGTGTCTCCAGTCACAAGCATTTTATTTTCATGATCAATGCTAATTTTGAATATTGATTACAAAACATAGCAATAGTTACAAAATTCTTCGTCTCCATTTTCTCCATTTGAAACTGTTTTGGTGTAAAATGAAGTGTTAAACTTTCTTGCATGTTCATCCAATGGAAAGTTGTAAACATTAGTTCATATCAGATTGCGTTTGAGATATATTCTCTTGCTGTGAGAAACATGTGACTGCTGTTTCCTACAATCATTGTCCAATAAGCAGGGTAAAGCCATGGAGTTTTCTTTCTTTTACATGGAATATACCAATTCTAAAGCATGATTTTCTTTTTGTAAGAGAAAGGCCAGAGTGTAAATTTTTAATTCTGAGTATGCATTAGATCAGTTTTTTCATTGTCAAACAATAATCAAATCTTTGTTTAGTATGGAGTTGCAAGAGTTTTATCTAACGTTCACATCGTTTGTTTAGTATGAAGTTGCAAGAGTTGTTTTATCTGACTTGTTCACATCGTAGAGTTGATAAGAATAATTTTCTTGCTTGTTTTTATTTTGATAAAAAATTATGCTTCATTGAGTTAAGATTTTTTAATGTATTTTTTCTCACATTCTGTTTTGGGTCATGTTTGACAGAGGTCTTTTTACTTTCATTGTTTCCAGTATTAAACTTAACTGATCACCACTTTGAATATTTTTCTATTACTTTTTCTCTCATTTTTTTTCTTTCCTTAGTTCTACCTCCCCATTTTTAATTTCTAGCATATCTTTTATTTTTACACCTCAAACATCTAAAGCATTTAAAAAAGTATTTGAATATACTCAGGTATTTGAAATTTGAATATATCTTCATTAAAGATTCTAGGTAATATTAAAAATTATCTTTCATGAGTGTTTCAAAAATCATATTTTTTCTCAACTGTGCAAAATTACTTACTGAAATAAAAGATGGAATACAGACTGTAATTGAACTATCAAAATTCTAAGTAAAAATAATTTAAATCTGAAACATGCTGGGTGTAGCTCATGCCTATCCCAGAACTTTGGGAGGCTAAGGCGGGTGGATCACTTCAGCCCAAGAATTTGGCACCAGCCTGGGCAACATGATGAAACCCTATTTATACAAAAAAATAAACAAATAAATTAGGTGGATGTGGTGGTGCACATCTGTAGCCTTAGCTACTTGAGAGGCTGAGGAGGGAAAATAGCTTGAGCTTTGGAGGTCAAGGCTGCAGTGAGCTGGGATTGTGCCACTGCACTCCAGCCTGGGCAGCAGAGTCAAAGCTTGTCTCAAAAGTTAAAATAAAAATTAAAATTTAAAAAAATCTGAAACATAATTTTTTTAACTAATTATTTAACATGTATTGTTTTTATAAATATAAACTATTCATGATTCTAGCATCCAAAGTCTAGTTGCCAAGATGAAGAATCAGAATTACATTTCATGCATATTACATCTAGACCTACATATATACAAATTTAAAAATAATATGAATGGTTTGATATTGGCAAAATGCTCCTTAGTCATCACGAGCAAGTATTGTGAAATTGGCAGTAATTTGTGAGTACTTCTAGAACCATTAATTGGAACATAAAAGAAGCAGGAAAATGAATAACTAACACTGCTAGGAAATAATTTTTTTTTTCCATGTAAGAATCTATTGAATTCATGCTGAGACTTAAGATTTGGAAAGTTAATTTGTCTTGTCTTAAGTGCTTTGTCACTTAAATCCTTTCCACATTCTGAGGAAGTGTCTATGTCTGATGTTGGCAGTGGCAAAACCCATAAATCTTTCTGGCCTGATAGGTAGAAGAGATTCCCTGGAGGTTTGAATGGCATTGTTCATGGGAGCATTTAGATTATGAATTGTGTTGTGACAGGGCTGAGAACCACATCCTAAGTGATGGAAGTTACCATATGTTCCTTAATAAATTGTGTGTGGGTGTGGTACAAGGTATGGATGGAGATTCACATTTTCTGCATGTGGATATCCAGTCGTTACAGCACCATTTGTTGAAAAGACTATCCTTTTTTATCACTGAAGTACTTTTGCATTTTTGTCAAAAATCAATTGACCATTTCTTTATGGATTTCCTTTTTAAGGTATTAAAATTAATTAAATGATTAACTTTCAAGTGTGTAACCGACCTTGCATTCTTAGGATAAACACTACTTTTTCATCATCTATTATCTGTTACATATACTAGATTCAATTTGATGAAAGTTTTTTTTTTTTTAGAAAAAGAGAGAAAAGGAGAAAGAAACAAAGAAACAGCAAAAGAAAGAAAAAAAAGAATGAAGGAGAGAAAGAAAGAGGACGAGAAAGGGGGAGAGAGAATGGGATTCTTGTTTTATTGCCCAGGCTAGAATGCAGTCTAAAAATGGGTATTAAAAACCTCTTTTATGCCAATAATTGTGCTTAACAATGGAGACAGGAAGGAATAGGGGATGAAAATAACA